>JARHVA010000755.1:4540000-4572290 GCA_037957365.1 Torreya grandis | reverse complement strand
TGGCTAGTACTGACCCTATCCTAGAAACATATGCATTTTTAAATCAAACATTTTTTTAGGTTTAACCCATCTATCTAGTGTGTTGGTGGTCTAAGAAATTATTGAATTGGAGTGATGTGTGTGTGTGTGTGAGTGATGTGAGTGAGTGAGTGAAGTGAGTGAATAAGTGCTAAGTCCCTTATCAAGTGATGCCTAGACATATATATCTAGAGTATCTTAATGTGTAATCTTCGTTATTAAATAGATATTATGAAGTGCTTTAACAATAAAAGTATTAATTAAATATTTGTAACTTAATTTCTATATTTATTTATTTAATTAATGTTTCAATAAAAATAAAATGTGAAACAACATTTTCATAAAATGTGAAATAACATTTTCATACCAATAAAATAAATAGATAGATATTTCAATAAAAATTAAATATTATATTTGATTATTAATATGTTTCTTTGGCTTTGATTATTAACATGTTATAATAATATTTAATAAAATGCAATTAATTAGTTTTGAATGTATTCTTTTTAATATTATAAATTCTGAATTGTCTATGTGTTGTTAGGAATATATTAGCTTTAGGTTAATGAGAGAATATGGGGTAGTTTAGATAAGATTGCCTTTAGGGCTCCATTACTTTGTTTTGCTCATAAAAGAATGCATCTCTATTTTACATAAAGCAGTTATGGATTTTCATTTTTTTGGCATTCATCTTATTTGAAGCTGAGTTATATAGTTGCATTAGTAGTTTCAGTTTATGTATTAGAGCCACACTAGACAATGCAATGGTTTCAGTTTATGGTAATCAGAGCCACACTAACAATGTGATTGAAGTATTATTACAACACCACTAAAGCTCATTGAGGCATGCACATTGTAGTAGCTCAGAGAAGTATCAAAATGTGTAAGATAAAGAAATAGCCACATTCATTATAGGATATCCTCAAAGGATCATAGAGTAATTTGATAGTATTGGAGTCAATCTAAGGATACTTTAAAATGAAGATGTTTTTGCTTAATAAGGACTTTGTTAATAAAGTTAAAGGAAATGAGAATAAGCCTACCCATGATGTAGATTTGATCAATAAGTAGGAAACTAAAATGAAATAAGAGAAGCTCTAATACTATGCTGAGAGCTGTTAAAAAATAATAATATAGATTAAATAAAAAACTAGCTACTTAAGAAAATAATATATGAATTTAGAAAATATATAGACTAAAAAAGAAAGACTTTTAATCAGTGATTTTTCCATGTAATGAAGCATTGCACGTCATCTTCATATATAGCAAAGGAAGCATTTAGTTTAAAAATAGTTAAAATAAACTAAACTAAACTAAACTACCATTTTAAAAAAATTAGACTACACACAATTGAGTTTAACATCAGTCTAGAAATAAAAAATAAAATTAAACTATCAGTTTGTTGATCATGTGGACAGTGGACTGTAGTCTAAAAATAAGTAGACTATGCATTGATCATGTGTACTATCGATTGTAGTCTAAAAATAAAATTAAAAAAAATATCATGCATGAAGTTCAAACAGTTTAATCTTCTTCAATCTCCCCCTAGATGATCAATGAGAATGATGCCCAATTGATGTCATAAAGCAACAATAACTAGCTGTAGAAAGAGTTTTGGTAAAAAATATCAGCTATTTACTCAAATTTAGGATATAATTGTAATTATGCTTGCCCATCTTGAACCAAATATCAAATTAAATGATGTCAAATCTTTGTGGTTTTAATCTAGCATGAAACACAAGATTCTTCGTCATGGCAAATATTGCAACTATTATCACAAAAAAGTGTAGTTGGATGTTCCTGAATCAAATGTAAATCATATAACATCCTTTGAATCCATATTGCTTGTCAACTTTCTATTGATATTGTAATATATTATGCTTATGCTGAAGAGAGAGCCACAATTCCCTAAATTTTACTACTCCAAGATACAACTCCAGAACCAAGTGAGAATACATAACTAGATGTAGATTTTATATGATCAACTAAACCAACCCAATCATAATCTTGAGAAGATCTTCTCCTACAATAATTAATAAAAAATGAAATAATAGGTTTATATAATTAGTAGAACACTTAAAAAATTATATTGATCAAGAGGCCACTTCGAGGGGGTCAACCTCCTTTGAGCAAGATCAATACAATAAATTCATGGATGCCTTCATTGGCCTCAACACTTGTTTATACATTGAGTCTAATCTAAGAAACTACTAATTCCCATGAATGTTGGGATAAAAACAAAATGATCACAAGATGACTTATTAAGCATAAGCATCTAAAACAACTATTACACTAACAAAATAAAGAGGATGGGTAAAAAGGGTTCTTAACATTATCTCCCTCTTAGAAAGATCTTTATCCTCAATGCTTCAGATGTGGGGAATTGGTGCTAAATATAAAATAGTGGTTCCCATGTTGCATCCTTTAGTTGCATTCTTATGCCACTGAATTAAAAGCTCTATGATGGAGAGAGAGGCGAAGTTGGCATGTGCACTTGTCCAAGATTACCTCCAATTCAAGAAGGATGGATCCTTCATTATTAAGTTCTAGTAAAATAGTCTACACTTTGATATTTGTACCAAAAAACTTTATTCAATCAAGAGACATGAAATACTAGGTGAAATCGAGAAGAAGGTGGGAGCTCCAAATTATAAGCAACTAACCCAATATTCTAAAGAACCTTATAGGGCCCATATAACTTGGGAGCTAACTTATGATTCCCTTTGAGTTTTAGGGAGGTTTTCTTATATGGATGAAGGTGAATAAAAACCATATCACCTACTTGAAAAGTGCACTTAGAATAATGCTAATTAGCCTGTTGTCTCATTTGATTTTGTGCCATATGAAAAATTGTCTCATAGGGTGTTAAAGTTTTAACCCTGAGTTTGAATAAGCATGTTGACTACTTGAATTGATGAAGGGGTGTACAGAAAGAGCACTGGTGGTGCTTGACATAGACTGCTTCATATGGAGTCATTTTTTTTGGAGTATGGTAGGAGGTATTGTACCACCATTCGGTGAGGGGGGATCCACTTTTCCCACTGATATTATTGTTTTTAAGGTGAAGCAACGAAGGAAAGTCTCCAAGTATTTATTCAAAATTTTAGTCTGCCCATCCATTTGGGGATGATACTGAAACTCATATTCAGTTGGGTGCTAGTATGATGAAATAGTTTTATCCAAAAAATGGCTAGTGAAAGTTGCATCATGATCTAAGACAATAGATGAAGGAATGCCATGAAGATAGAAAATCTAGTCCAATTTTTTTTCCACTATAGAGGCAATATAGGGATGGCTGAGGGCATAAAAATGACTATATAGAGAGAGGTAATTGACCACAACCAACATCACTACTTTCCCTCTAGATTTAGGGAGCCCCTTAATGAAATCCATAGAAATATTAGTCCAAATCTTGGTAGGGATGGGTAAGGGTTTTGAGCAACCTAGGGATGAGTGTTATTTCACCTTTTTACATTGGTGGTATCACATTCAACCACCATCTATTGAATTACCCTTTTTCATTCCCTTTTGAAAGAAGTTGTGGCATGCCCCACTCATAAGTTTTGATAAACCCTGAGTGCCATATAGATAGAAGCACGGAATTCATAGAATACAACCTTACTAAAGATCTATGCTCTAGGGAATCACCAAACAACCCTTGTATCATAGAGAAGAATCAACCCAAGAATAATGTGGTACAAATAGAGGGGTTAGTGGGGAAACTATCGAATGATTTAAGATAATGAGGATTCTTTGACAAATCTTTGTTTTACAATGTCCAACCAATTTGGAATAGTCATGAAAATAGATGAAATGGAAGCTTGATCCACAAATGTGTGAGATAGAGCATCAACCACAATATTATCCTTACGCTTCTTATAAGTGATCTTGTAGTCATAACCCATTAGTTTACTAACCCATTTCTATTGTGATGGAGTGGATACCCATTATTTCAAGAAATATTTTTAGACTCTGGTGATTAGTTTGATGTAAAAATTATTCCCTAATAAGTACAACTACCACTTCTATAGAGTACTAAATTTTTTCCAAAAAGGGATTTACTGGTAAATGCAATGGGGGTGTCTTTCTTGGAGAAAGTGATCAACCACAACCAAGATAATTATTTTCCTTCCAGATTTAGGGAGCCCATCAATAAAATCCAAAGAAATATCAACCCAAATCTTGGTAGGAATGGGCAAGAGTTCGAGCAACCCAAGGATGAGTGTTGTTTCACCCTTGTTACGTTGATACGTATCACATTTAGCCACCATATGTTGAATTGTATTTTTTATTCTTTTCCAAATAAGTTGCATCATGTACACTCTTAAGTTTTGAGAAACCTTGAGTGCCCTACAGATGGCGAAGCATAGAGTTCATAGAATATAGCCTACTGAAGATCTATGCTCTAAGGAAGCACTAGATGAGATTTATATCATAGAGAAGCACCATCCTAAGAATAATGCAATACAACAGAGGGGTTAGTGACCAACTATTAAATGATTTGAGATAATGAGGAGTCATTGATGTACCCTTATTATACAACATCCAACTAATTTGGAATAGGCATGGAAATAGTAGAAAGAGAAGCTCGGTTTGTAAATGTACGAGATAGAGCATCAGTCACAATATTGTCCTTGCCCTTCTTATAAGTGATATCATAATCATGACCCATGAGTTTATTAACCCATTTATATTATGATGGGGTAGATTACCATTCTTATAGGAAATATTTTAGACTCTAGTGATCAGTTTTGATGCAAAAATGATTCCCTAGTAGGTATTCCCACCACTTCTATATTGCATGCAAAATGGCCATCATTTCCTTCTCATAAGTAGAGAGTACTAAATTATTTCCAGGAAGGGATTTTCTAGTGAATGCAATGGGGAATCCTTATTTGAGGAGAATAACACCAAGTCTATTGCCACAAGCATCACTCTTGATAGTGAAGGTCTTGGCAAAACCTAACATAGCTATAATATGTATAGTACACATAGCTTGTTTTAGTTATTCAAATACACATTCAGTAGCTTGTGTCCATGTAAAATCATCCTTTTTCAACATATCTATTAGTGGAGCTACAATCTTCTTATAATCCTTAACAATCTTGTGATAGTATCTAGTCAACGCTAAAAAACTATGAATGCTTTTGAGTATCTGAGTATGAGGATAATTTGTCATGGTAGCTATTTTTTAGGATCTAACCAAACACCTTAGGTTGAAATAATATGCCTGAGATACTCCACTTCATCTTAGTCAAAATCAAATTTGGACTATTTTATATAGAGTGATGTTCAGAGAGAAGTTGTAGTGTGAGCTCCAGATGTTGAAAATGCTCATACCATGTTTTACTATACATGAGGATATCATAAAAGAAGACCAAAATGAATTTCCATAGACAAGGAAAAAATATTTTATTCATCAATGCCTAGAATATTGAAAGATCATTAGTGAGGCCAAAGGGCATGACCAAAAACTTATAATAGCCATCATGCATGCAAAAAGTTGTCTTAGGGATATCATTCTTATGAAGCTAGATTTGGTGATATCTAGAGCAGAGATCCAACTTAAAGAAAAAATGAGAACCATGAAGCTCATCAATAAGAACCATGAAGCTCATCAATAATAAGGATCAAAAACTTATCCTTGATTATGATGTTATTAAGTGCATACAAATCAATGTATAGGTGCCATGACCCATCTTTTTCTAGATAAGGAGAACTAGGGAAGAATATGGGCTGATACTAGGGTGAATAATGCCTTGATTTAGTAAGTCTCAAATGAGAATATTGATCTTGAGCATCTTGATCTTGGTATTTTGATGAAATGGGTAGTGATAAGGTCTAATGTTGAGAGGATTTTTTCCAAAAAGGATCTAAATATGATGGTCCTATGGTCATGAAGGTGGCAATCCCACAGGTTCAACAAAAACACATGCATACCTCTGGATAATGGTTTGTAGATCAGAAGGAGAAGTGGAGACTATTGATGGTTTCATTTGAATGGAATGGAGTTTTACAATGATGCCATGTGAATTCTTCTTAAGAATATTTTCAATGTGATGTGAATTTATGATGTTAATAGACCCTCATTGTAAGCATTTCAATGTGTGTTTTTGATCTTTATCTTAAAATTACAGCCAAAGTTTAGTAAAATACCATAAGATGGGTCTAAGCGTGTGTAATCATTGGGCTCCCAAAAAAACATCACATCTAACTAAAGTCAAGACAATCATGTCAGAACACAAGTTATAATCTCCAAAAGAGATACGCATATTGTGACAACTCCCTTTGTAAGGTAATGGGCTCCCATTGGAAATCATGACTTCAAAGTTGGAGTAAATATGGATAAAATAATCAACCTATTTGGCAATTTGAAGGTCAATGAAGTTATGAGTGCTACCTGAATCACTGAGTATTGTGAGAGGGATCTTCTTAAAGTAACCCCTAACTCACATGGTTTGTGGGGTAGTGATTCCTACTAAGGCATGGAGAGATATCTTTGGTTGGTCTTCTTGAGAAGAAGGTTCCACAATCAGTGAATATTCTTTTGGATCATTTGTTATATCCTAAGCATCTTCAAAAACTTTAGTTTCAAGTAGAGAATCCACATCCACTAGGTAGAGATATTTCTCTACACATCGATGTCATCTAGTGAATTTGTCATCATAGTTATAACATAGTCCTTTTTATCTATGGGCTCATATATTTTCTTCATTCAAATGCTTGATAGGAGTGATTGGGGGGGGGGGGGGGGTTGGCATTATTTGAGATCATTTTTGAATGGAGCAAAATTGGATTTAATTCACTTTTAAGTTGTGATATTTTATTCTGCCAACCCTAGGTGTTCTATCATTGTGTTGGGTCAAACCATTTTGACATATGATCAAATTACATCCTTTAGTCTACTAAAAAAGCAACATTTGAAGAATTCATCAGATAATTCCTCTCTATGATTGGTCAGTTTTTCAAATTCTATTTGATATTCTCTCATGGTTCCTGTTTGGTGAAGTTTATTTAGTGCTCCAATAAAGTCATCAAAATCACTATGGCCAAATTGTTACAAAATGAGGGTGAAAAAATTAGTCTATATGGGCTCATCATGAGCTTTGGTATACCAATGATACCATAGAAGGGATTCATATTCCAAGTGAAAGGATGTAAGTGGGACCTTGTTGGCATCAAAAGTATTATGCCAACTAAAATATTGTTCTACATAATAGATCCATCTAGTCAGATCTGCACCATTGAATCAAGTAAAATTAAGCTTCAACCCATAAAAATTGGTAGAAGAAGAAAACCTGGTGTTTGAAGAGGACTTTAGATGTTGTCTGTTATTCATGGTGGTATGTTAAATACTAAGACTGAGAAGTTTTTCATCAAGATCTTTGATGTGGGTCTTGAGGGTGGAAATTTTATCCTCCATATTTTTGGATCCTATTCGGGTTACTACCATGACCAGAATCAATTTTTTTTCCCTATCTGGCTATAAGTCCTTTGAGACTCTTTTGATACTTTGTAGATAGTTTTCTAAAACTGTTAGAATGAAGATTTCTTAGTTTCTAGTTTTTGTTAAATATCTGGTTATAAGTCCTTTGATAATCTACAGATACTCTATTGATTGATTGTTTTGATAGTCTACTAGAAATATTTTGAAATTGATAGAAATGGGCCACAAGTTTCAATGGCTACCTAAGGGTTTAAATATATCACTCTAGCCACCAATGCCATCTAAATGAGTACCACTCTCCAAATTTTTTTAGCCATAGATTTACCTCTAAGCGATAGCTCTTGGTTTTCTTAGGATGGGAACTACTCAATCAAGAAGGGGTCACTGCTTGTTTTTCTGGTAGGTCCTCTCAATGGGCCAATTACTTTGGGGTTCCTGAGGTACTCCTCATAATGAGTTTTAGGGATTTCATCCAAGCACTTCCCATTGTTTTACAGTCAGGTTTTTACCTTGATCTAAAATAGATTATTGTGATACATAAAATTATTTAAATGAATTATGCCACAAAACAAAGTTAAGATTTTTTGAAAATTAACTGAAAGGAATTATGAAGTAGAATAAAGTTAAGATTTTCTAAATGAAAAGAAAAAAAAATTGGCCCTAAAAAGCACTCTGACACTAGATGAGAGGATCCTACTACAATAATTAATAAAAAATATGAAATAACAAGTTTATATAATTAGCAGAACACTTGAAAATATTATATTGATCACATGCCACTTTGAGGGGGTAACCTCCTTTGATCAAGCTCAATATAATAAATTCATGGATGCTTTCATTGGCCTCAACACTTACTTATATACTATGTATAATCTAAGCAACTACTACTTCCCATGAATGTGTGATAAAACAAAATGCTCATAGGATGATTTACAAAGAATATGCATCCAAAGCAACTATTACACTCACAAAATAAAGAGACGGGGTAGCATGTGTTCCTAACAAATATGTATAGCCAACTAACTCAAATTTTTAGTGAAAGAATAATGAATGTCAAAATTTTGTGTACCACTCACATACCATAGAATTATTTTTGTAACACACCAATGAGACTCATGTGGATCCTACATGAATCAAGAGATGAGACTCACAACATACATCATGTTAGCTCTTGTTTCAGTGAGGTACATGAGGCTCCCAACCAAAATTATGTACAAAGTAGCATCTACTTTGGAACTTGCAATCTTCCTTGGTTAATTTCTCGCCAAGGGATATGGGAATTGTAACTATTGTGCATATCAAAATCATAAACCTTTTCAATAAATTAGATACATATTTTTTTTGACAAATGAAAATTCCTATTGTTTGTTGTTGCACTTCTAATCTAAGAAAATATTGCATGAGTCCCAGATCTGACATATCAAATTCTTGTTTCATTTCTACCTAAAAATTCTCCATGAGAGTTTTAATATTACCTGTATAAATCATATCATCAACATAAAGACAAATAATGAGAATATCATTACCAATACATTATACATACATGGTTGGATTTGAATGGCTATTGCTAAATCCCTTATTCAGTAAATAACTATCAATCCTTCCATACCAGGCATGAGGAGCTTGCTTCAACCCATATAGAGTATTTTTCAAATTGTAAACCAAATATTCTTTACTTGGAATTTCATAGCCCATGGATTCTTCTACATAGACTTTCTCATCTATATAGCCATTAAGGAAGGTTGATTTTACATCCATATGATATACTGGCCACTTGCATTGTGCAACAATAGCCAATAAATTCTTGATGGTATCAAGTCTTACAACTGGAGCAAAAGTTTTTGAATAATCTACACCTAGTGTTTGTGCAAATCCATTGGTAACTACTCTTGCCTTATGTCTTTTCAAAGAACCATCAGTATGATATTTCACCTTAAAAATCCATTCGACACCAATCCCCTATTTGTCTTTTGGAAGTTTCACTAATTCCCATATATTATTTCTATCAATTACTTGCATCTCATCATACATAACATCAATTTATATTATTTATTTTACTCCATATACAGAGGGTTCATCTTAAATTTTACTAAGCAAAGCAAAATTATCAATTGGATTCATATTAATCTTATGATAAATTTCATTTAAACTTCATATCTTTCTTGAAGATCTTACACTCGATATTAGAATTGAACTATTACCTAAAGATGTGCTAATAGATGAACCTGGTGAACTTGAGCTAAACAGATCAAACTTGAGCTACTATGGGGCTTGAACTTCCACTTGAACTTGCGGGGGAGAGGAGGAACACTTCCAACTTATATGTCCATTATTACTAGTGGTGTTTTTTATTGTGTACCTTTTTGCCATTTCTATTCTTTTCCTTCATTAAAAACCACATCTCTACTAATAATCCATTTGTGTCAAGATTATAGAATCTATATCTTTTATTATCATTAGAATATCCCACAAAGATACAATATTGGGAATTTTCATCCAACGTCTTCTGCTTTTGAACTAGAATATGAACATATACATGACAACCAAATACATGAAAATGAGACACTAAAGGTTTTTGACCACTTCAAGATTATTTTATAACGATGTGAATTAATTTTGTGGGTCTTTGATTCAAGATGTATACTATTATTGCCACTGCTTCTCCCTAATAACAATTTGTAAAAATTTTTGACTGCAACATACTTCGTGCCATTTCCCTAATGGTACAGTTATTTCTTTTTGTAATACCATTTTGCTGGGGGGTATAGGCTATAATAAGTTGTCTCTTGATTTCATTTTTATTATAAAAATAAAAAACTCTTTGAAAGTGAATTTTTCCTCTCTATTTGTTCTAAGTATTTTGTGATAATACCCATTTTGTTTTTTAGCCATAACTTTAAAAAATTTGAAGCATTCAAAATCTTTAGATTTTTGCTTAAGAAAACAAACCCATGTGTGGTGAGAAAATTCATCAATGAATGTCAAAAAATAAAGATTATTACCTAGAGAGTTATCTTCCATAGCACCACAAATGTCAGCATGCACAAGTTCTAGAGGAGATTTTGCCCTCTATGATTTGTTCACCAAAAAGCTATCTTGATGTTGCTTACCAAGTGCACACCCTAAAAAAACTTCTTCTTTTTCCTGAATTGTTAGAAGTCCTCTCACCATATTCTTCTTGTGAAGTAAATTTAATCCTTGAAAATTCATATGACCATAATGCTACTGCCATAACCATGAATCATCTATGGTTGATTTAAAGGCATGCATAGTAGTAGAATGTAATATGAGATAAAATAACTTGTTCTCTATCATATGAACCTTTACTACAAGATGATAATTAGTTTATTTATCAAATATTTTGTAGTATTTGTCTTGAAACATAATTTTATAATTTTTTATTATAAGATACCCAATACTTAAAAGATTATGATAAAATTTGGGTACATGCAAAGTATCATGAATGTAAGTAGTTTCTCATTGATTAGTTTTTACAGTAAAGGTGCCTTTCCCCATCACATCAACCAATTTATCATCACCTAATTCTACTTGAATTTTTATAGATGCATCTAATTTGACAAAGAGATCATATTTACCTATCATATGATTAAAGTAGCCACTATCCAAGAACCACACATATTTTTGATTTTATTTCACCAAATCGCATGTGAAGAAGGTGGATTGCTTGGGATCTTCAAAATACTCTTTAGTATAGCTGGTTATTGACTTGTTCAAGTTAGATTTCTTCTTTCTACACCCAAATTCATAATGTCTATAAGATCACAATATTTACACTGAATACTTCTCCAATCCACAAATTTTTTGCCTTTTCCTCTTCCTCTACTATTTCTTCTTCCTCTTCCTCTACCACATCCTCTATTATTAGAAGGCTCCCCTTGATATTTATTTATTTTAGAAAAAATAGTTGTTGATTTATCTTCAACATTCACTGTAGACTAGAAAGCTTGAACTAAACTCTCTATAAAACATTGCATATGCTACTCATGATATTGTAAAGAACCAACTAACTCTACCACTTTGAAGGTGGTGAGATTTTTACTTTCTTCAATATCTATCACCATTGGATCAAATTTAGGATAAAAATATCTCAATATCTTCTCTATAATTTTTTGTTCTATAATTGGTTCCCCTTGTGTTCTAAGTTGATTAACAACACCTTGAGTCCTAGTAATAAAATCTTGAATAAACTCACCTTCTTTCATCCTTAAAATTTCAAAATCTCTTCTTAAGGTTTGAAGTCTTACCAATCTAACTTTTTTAGAACCTTGGCATATGATTTTCAAAGTCTCCCATGCATCCTTTAATTTTGTCATACCATCAATATGGGGGAAAATTAAAATATCTAATGTAGATTGGATAGCAAATAGTGTTTGATTGTCCTTCATCTATTTTCTTTCAACTGAGTTCATTGGTTTGATATCAAAGCATTTAGAGCATTTTGATATGTAGGTTATATGTATCCCACTTCCACTAATTCCCAGAGATTTTGGGATAATATTAGGGTCTTCATATTAATACTCCAATTATTATAGTTGTCTCTTATAAACAATAGAAGCTGAAATGGAAAGTTATGTTGTTTGCCATTCTAGAGATAACTGATAATTTGAAATTGCTACCTACACAATTAAAATTCTTCAACTCTACTATGATGCCAATTGAAACAAAATAATAGATATAATACTATGCTGAGAGCTATTAAATAATAATAATATAGATTAAATAAAAAACTAGCTACTTAAGAAAATAATATATGAACTCAAAAAATATATAAACTAAAAAATAAAGACTTTTATTTAATGGTTTTTCCATGTAATGAAGTGTTTCTCATCATCTTCATATTTAACAAAGGAGCACTTAGTTTAACAAACATTTTAAAAATATAGACTACCCATAGTTGAGTTTAATAGCAGTCTAAATGTTGAGTTGTGGAGCTAAAAGCTTCACTAATGCGCTGATGTGGAGGTTGTTAGGCTTACACAGTAATCAGCATCGGTCACACAGCTGCCGACATCAGTCAAAGCCAACCGACATCAGTTAGGGGTCGATCGGAATCTACCGACATCGATAATGGGTCTGCCAACATCAGTCATCTGTAGATTGACACCGACTTTTGTGCGTTTGCATGCATTTCCAAAATTAGATTTGTTCTAATTTTAGGAGAACAGTTAGTTTGCATGTAAAGACTAAAATTAGTCTTGAGTCTATTTTTCTAACTATTGTTTACTTTGGGTTCTATTTAAGAGACTCATGAGGCTGTATTGTAATGTAAGCAAGATCAATTAGATCTGCAGGGTGCAAGATCAAGTAGATCTTCAAGGTGCAAGATCAAGAAGATCTGCATGAAGGAGGCAACAACAATTGGGTTGATTGTCACTGAAGGGAATAACAACTCAATTATTGAGTTGGTTGTAATTGATTGAGAGAGAGAGAAGTCTTGAGGGAGAATTAGTGTACATCTATGAGGTGTGAGGAGAAAGAGATTTCTTCATTGTATTTCCTTCTGGAAGAGTTTAATATAGATTGTATTGTTTCTCGTATCTCCTATTCTTTGTTATTTCTAATTTCTAGTTACTTATTACTTCTGATTTAATTCTATGTTTAGTTTCTTATACAAAAGTAATTAATTGTATTCCAAGATCTTGATAGCTGGTATCAGAGCTGTAAATCCTAACAATTGGTATCAGAGCAGGTTAGTGTTTGTTGATTACAGGATTCACTCATAGGGGTTTCTGATTGAGTGGGAGTAAAGCAATGGTAGAAGAAAGTAAACTAAGAATGGAGAAATTCAATGGCAAGAATTATCAATTATGGAGGATGTAGATTGAAGATTATCTATATCAGAAACATCTATACTTACCGTTGGGTGGAGTTTCAAAGAAGCCCATAGATATGGAAGACGAGGAATGGAATGTTCTTGATAAAAAGGCTCTTGGAGCTATAAGGCTGAGCCTGACAACTTCTATGTTTTCCAACTTATCATAGGCAAAGACAATGGTAGAGATAATGGATACTTTGGCAAATTTATATGAAAACCCCTTAGCTTTGAATAAGGTATATCTTATGAAGCAATTATTTAATTTGCAAATGCAGGAAGGTGGATCTGTATCTAGTCATCTTAATAATTTCCATGGAATTGTAAATCAGTTAAATTTAGTCAAAATAGTTTTTGATGATGAAATTAAGGCTGTCTTAATCTTATGCTCTTTACCTAAAAGCTGGGATAGCTTGGTAATGGCAGTTAGTAATACTGCGTCTACTTCAAATATCTTGAAAGTTGATGATGTTGTTAGTGTAATCTTGAATGAAGAAATTTGCAGGAAAAGCACAAGTGAAACATCAGGTAATGCTTTAAGTGTTGAAATCAAGGGAAGGCAAAGAGAGAAGGGCAAGCAAGGGAAATCAAGGTCAAAGATGGGAAGTAGATCCAAATCCAAAAATGGAAGAATAACCTACTAGAATTGTTGAAAGAAAGGGCATGTAAAGAAAGATTGTTGGTTGAAAGAAAATCAACATGAAGGTAATAAAGAAGCAAAAGATGCATGTATTATTGCACAAGATGCTCTTATATTTTTTTTGAATAGTCAAGTAGAATCACGGGTTTTAAATTCTAGTGCTTCTTTCCATGCAACCCCAAATAGAGATTTTTTCAATGATTATGTCCATGGAGACTTTGGAAAAGTTTATTTAGGGGATGATGAGCCTTGTCAAATTGTTGGCAAAGGAAAAGTGCAGCTAAAATTATAGAATGGCAACACATGGGTGTTGAAGGATGTCATGCATGTACCCATCCTAAAGAAGAATCTGATTTTTGTAGGAAAGTTGGGTGATGAGGGTTGCACAGTAACTCTCATAGTTGAATCTTGAAAAGTTTCCAAGGGTGCACTTATATTAGCTAGAGGTAAGAAAGTAGGTACACTTTATCTATCTACTTGTATTTCTGATTATTCTCTTTTATTTTATCTACTTTAGATGTAGATGTAAAGTTGTGGCACTATAGGCTTGGTCACATGAGTGAGAAGGGATGAATGTTCTTAAGTCAAAAGGTAAGCTTTCAGATTTGAAAAGCATAGATCTATATTTTTGTGAGCATTGTATTTTTGGGAAATAGAAGAAAGTGGGGTTTCTCAAAACTGGGTCAACAAATAAGAAGCACAAGTTAGAGCTTGTTCACACAAATGTGTGGGGACCAGCTCAGGTAGCTTCTATTAAAGGATCACAGTATTATGTTTCTTTCATTGATGATGCTACAAGAAAGGTATGAGTTTATTGCATAAAGAGGAAATCTGATGTTTTTGACATATTTAAGAAATGGAAAGCCTTGGTTTTCAATGAGAAGGTGATGTACAATGATCAGCTCAAGAGGTTGAATAATTTTGAGTAGGACAATCTTGATTTGGATGAGGTTATGATCTAAAATGAGCTCATGGGTAAAAATCATCACTCACAGGAAAACATAGAGACCGATGCCAATCAGGTTGAAACTAGTGTCGATGATCAGGAAACTGATGTCGGTGGTCAGGTGGAATTGACATCAGTCAGGTACAGATTGACATCGACCAAAGATGATCGAGATCGGTCACTGTCAAAAAATTTGGGCAGACAACAAGCTATCAATGAGTCTCAAACGCCCATAAGGAGGTCTAAAAGGGTAAGTAAACCTCCAATTCATTATTCCCCTTCTTTACACTACTTGTTTCTCACTGATAGTGGAGAAATAGAAAGTTTTGATGAGGTAATGCAGGTAGAATCTAGGAAATAGTGGGAGCATGTCATGAATGAGGAAATTGATTCCTTGGAAGAGAACCAAATGTGGGATTTGGTTGAGTTGCCAGCCGAAAAGAAAGCACTAAAAAACAAATGGGTTTATAGGTTAAAGGAAGGAGAGAATGGACATGTGAGACATAAGGTCAGGCTGGTATGTACTAAACCAGATATTGCCCAAGTAGTAGGAGTTGTCATCAAGTTTATGGCCAATCTAGGAAAGGAACATTGGAAAGTAGTTCAATGGATTCTCAGATATTTGTGAGGAACCAACAGTAGGCATTTATGCTATGGAGGGTTAAACACTTCTCTACATGGGTATGTAGATTCGGATATGGTAGGTGACTTGGATGGCAGGAGAAGAACCACATGATATGTGTTCACTATTGGTGGAATGACGATTAGCTAGATTTCAAAGTTGTAAAAGGTTGTTGCCCTGTCTACTATAGAGGCAGAATACATTGCAGTCATAGAGGCTAGCAAGGAAATGATTTGGATGACTAGGTTCATGGAAGAGTTGGGAAGGAGCAAGAGAGTTGTAGATTGTACAGTGATAGTCAAAGTGCAATTCATTTGGCAAAGAATTCAGCCTTTCATTCAAGAACCAAACATATATAGCTTAGGTACCACTTCATTAGACAGGTATTGGAGGATAGACAGTTGAAGCTGGAAAAGATCCATATGAATAAGAACCCTATGGATATGTTAACAAAGCTGGTAACAAATGAGAAGTTGAATCTTCATTCAAATTTTTTTGGTCTTCAAGATTGAACTTGAAGAGGGAGAAACAAGCCAGAAACAAATTAGAGGATGTTGCTATATAGGTACAGGTGCAATTGTTTATCTCCAAGTAGGAGATTACTGAGTTATGGAGCTAAAAGCTTCACTGATGCACTGATGTGGAGGTTGTTGGGCTTACACAGTAACTGGCATCGATCACACAACTACCGACATCAGTCAGAGCTAATCAACATCAGTTAGGGGTCAACTAGAATCTACTGACATTGGTCAAGGGTTGGTCAGCATCGGTCATATGTAAACTGTCACCGACTTCTGTGCATTTGCATGCATTTCCAGAATTAGATTTGTTCTAATTTTAGAATAGTTAGTTTGCATGTAAAGACCAAAATTAGTCTTGAGTCTATTTTTCTAATTATTGTTTGCTTTGGGTTCTATTTAAGAGACCCATGGGGCTGTATTGTAATGTAAGCAAAATCAATTAGATTTGTAGGGTGCAAGATCAAGTAGATCTGCAAGGTGCAAGATCAAGAAGATCTGCATGAAGGAGGCAACAATAATTGGGTTGATTGTCATTGAAGGGAATAACAACTTAGTTATTGAGCTGGTTGTAATTGATTGAGAGAGAGAACTCTTGAGGGATAATTACTATAGATCTACGAGGTGTGAGGAGAAAGAGATTTCTTCATTGTATTTCCTTCTAAAAGAGTTTAATACAGATTGTATTATTTCTCGTATATCCTATTCTTTGCTATTTCTAATTTCTAGTTACTTATTACTTTTAGCTTAATTTCGTGTTTAGTTGCTTATACAAAAGTAATCAATTGTATTCCAAGATCCTGACAGCTGGTATCAAAGCTGTAAATCCTAACACTAAAAATAAAAAAATTAAATTAAACTATCAGTTCGTTGATTATGTGGACAGTAGACTGCAATCTAAAAATAAGTAAAATATGCATAGATCATGTGGATTGTGGACTACATTCAAAAAATAAATAAATAAATAAATAATCATGTATTGATCATGCATGAAGTTTGAATAACTCGATCTTATTTAGTGGCAAAGGAATGTAGCACTCGTTCATGTTTACTTTTGATTTTAATTAATTATGTGATTTTTCATGTGAATGAGTCATAAATAGAAAATGAATCGTGGGATAAATTTATTAATTTATATGAATTAAATGATTTGATTACAAGTCTATAGTTATAGAGAATGTTTTATCAATTGAAAATGTATGAATCACATAAGATATTAGAGTGCACAAACTAGTTTATGTCTCTCAAAAACAAATTGCAGCCTTTGGGTCAGTGATTTTCAAAGAAGACATTATTATAAAACTCTTTGGGAGTTTACAATAATCATATTCTAAATTGGTAGTATCTCTGAGAACTCAAGCTAACATGGATCTTCCAAAAGTTTTTGCAGCACTACTTCAAGGAAAAATCAAAATGAAGGATGCAGGTTTGAATGATGAGACTCCTACAAATCTATTTTAAGCAGGATATAAGGGAAACATAAAGAAGCATAAAAATATAATTTCAGCCTTTGAAAACAAATTTCTTCAAGAGTGGTAAAGACACAAATGAGGAGAATAAGAACGGAAATTGATTTCAATGTGGGGCATTTTAAGAAACAATACAAAATATGGTTGGCATGGGTAGATGAGGTAACGATAAGGGAAAATCACTGAAGCTAATATGACTTCAAATAATAACCTAAAACATTTTTTTTACAACCACTACATCTCAAAAATATGGTGTTTCAAAGTGCTGGTACATAGACCAGGAGGAAATCAACATATGAAACTCAAGAAAGATTAATTTGTGTCATATAAAGAAGTAATTACCAAATGAAATACTATTAATGTTGGAGATGAAAATAAGCATGAGATGATGGGAGTTGATAAAATGTCATTGAATATATCTGGTGTTGCACATAAATGACTCCAATATGTATGATATGTCCATGCTTTATTAAAAATCCTATTGTTAGTTACTAAGATTACTGATGTTGGAATATTGATATATTCTGACAACAAGGTAGGTGTTTTAAAGGATGTGGAAGGAACTATACATGGAAACATTGTGTGCAACAGTACTAAAAGAGGCATTAGAAATAATAGATGATAAAAAATCAAATTCAGCACTTTGCATCACAGATTTGAACGTGTAAATATACATTAGTTTGAAGTAATAAATAAGGAGTAAATTTTAAAATATTTGAATTTACATCCAATAGTTCAGATATGAATGTGTTAAGGTTTTTGTTTGATCAAGAAACATATATTCCCTTTCCTAAACAAAGGAGCTAGAAGAGGTGGGGATCAAATGGACCTATACACAAACATTTTTTGATTAATGAGAACACTAACACAAAAAGGAGCATGACATTTGTTTATTTTATTACCTTTCTAATGATTTCTCAAGAATAACATTTGTTTATTTTATTAAAAAATAAGTTAGAGGCATTAGAAATGTTAAACAATTTCAAAGCCTTTGGTGATAAGCAGTTGGAAAACCTTTGAAAATAATTAGATGTGATAATGGGTTTGAATATACCTTAAATTCTTTCAAAGCATTTTATGCAAATGAAAGGATCAAGTTATAGTACACTATTCCCTATTTACCATAACTAGAAAGAAGGAATAGAGCTATTATTGAAAGTGCCAGATGAATACTTAAGAGTAGTGGGCTATTTAATGCTTTTAAAATGCTAAAATAATTTCTACATCTGCATACCTCCTATGTATAGTCTACTTAGCCAAGTTTATTCCATAGGCCGACCTATCTAAGAACATAGAGAAATGTAAAAAGTAAATAAAAGAGGTATGTAAGCCACAAGTCGGCCACACATATCCCTAGACACACCAATGGTTAAGGGAATAATAAGCCCTTCCCCTTCAAAACAATGTTATCTTCAATGTTGTGGTAATTCTAGATGTTGCTGCACAAATGCTTCATCCTCCCAAGTGGCATCTTCACATGGAAGATTCTTCCATTTGATCAGGTATTCTATAATTACTCTAGAATAAAGTTGCTTGGTGTACCATTGAAGGATCACCTCAAGATCAAGAATAAATTTACCTTCCTCATCCAATTCTGGTAATTATATTTGAATGGTAACTCTATGTCTAATGACTTTCTTCAAGCATGATAGATGAAATACTAGATGTATGCAAGTGGATGAAGAAAAATCTAACTTATAGGCCACACTACCAATTTTTTTCAAGATCTAATAAGGCCCATAATACTTAGGGGATAGCTTGTTATCCTTTTTTTGTTGCTTTAATGACATCTATTTGTATGGATGTACATGAACAAAGACCCAATAACCAATGTCAAAATGCCTCTCACTTCTATGTTGATCTACTTATTGCTTCATGTAATTTTGGGCCATAGCTAAGTTTTCACACAAGCTTGCAAGGACCTCTTGTTGATGGTGAATATGTTCTTCAACTGCATGAACCTTGAAGGTTGAAGTGATGGATAGAGGGTGGTATCCATATAGTGCCACAAAAGGAGACATTTTGGAAGAACTATGAATAAAAGTATTATACCACCATTCAACAGGTGGCAACCAATGAACCCATTTATCTTGTTTATCAGAAACAAACCAATGGAGATATCCTTCCAGACATTTGTTGACTACCTCAAATTGTCCATCAGATTGAGGATGATAGGATAAACTATGAGCCAATTGAGTTTCTAAAAATGTAAATAACTCATTCCAAAAATTAATAGTAAAAATGGGATCTCTATCACTGACAATGATCTTAGGAGTCCCATACAGTTTCTGAACTATATTAAGAAAAGAAAAGATACTATACTAGCAACAAATGACTAGGATAATGAATAAAAATGAGAATACTTATTACGATGATCTAAAACAACCATGATAACATTTTGACCATCAGATCCTGGTAAACCTATAATGAAATCCATAGAGACCTCTTCCCAATGTTGGCTAGGGATAAATAAAGGCTATACCTAAAGTTTTGATGTTTTCGCCTTTGTTTTGTTGATAGATCATACATTCAACCACATATTTTTGGACATTCCACTTGAGACCTTCCCAAAAAAATATTGCTTGATCATGTGATAGGTTTTCAAAAATCTTGATTGACCCCCAATTGGAGTTGCATGAAGTTTTTGAAGGATTTTTTATTTGAGAAGAGAATTCTTACATAGGTACAATCTATTTTTGTACCATCATGCATTACCTTTCTATGTGAATTTTTCAAATCCATCTAAACCTTGCTAAAGATTTTAAATCAAATCATGAGTATTACTATCATGTTTCCATTCTGATCATGCTTCCTCAAGCCAATCTACCTGTTAAATGGTTATGGCACATATCAATGCCTCAACTGATTCATCTTTTCTAGATAGTGCATTTGCCACCACATTGTTCTTGCCTTTTTGGTAGACTATTTCAAAATCATAGCCTAACATCTTAGTTACCTATTTCTATTGTTCTTTAGATGACAACCTTTGTTCTAAAAAATATTTAAGACTATCATGATCAGTTTTTACCTGAAAGTGATGACCCATCAGATAAGGTCTCCATTATTTGACTGCATGCAAAATGACCATCATTTCCTTCTCATAGATGGGCTTGTTCTGATTTTTACCCTTGAGTTGATGAATTTCAAATCCCAGTGGTCTACCTTCTTGCATGATTATAACACCCATACCATACCTAGATGCATCACATTCAACCACAAAAGTCTTCAAAAAATCAGGAGTGGCCAATATTGGAGTAGTGTACATAGTCAATTTCAATTGTTCAAATGCCCAGGTAGCTATATCAATCCATTGAAAAGAGTCTTTCTTTAACAAAGAGGTAAGTGGGGCTATAATACTACCATAATTTTTGACAAATCTACAGTAATAACTAGTAAGTCCTAAAAATCCTTGAAGTTACTTGAATGTCTTAGCAATTGGCTAGTCCAGCATTGCTTGGATTTTTTTAGAATCCACTTTCACTCCTTCATAAGACACTAAATGACCCAAATATTCAACCTCAACATCCTCAAAATTACATTTGGAAGGTTTGGCATACAATTTATTTTGCTCCAAAATAGAGAGTACTTGATTCACATGTTGCAAATGGTTTGCCCAATTTTTACTATAAATGAGGATATCATCAAAGAATATCAAAACAAATTTCCTCAAAAATGACTTAAAAATAGTATTCATCAAACTCTAAAAAGTAGATGGTGCATTTGTTAGGCCAAAAGGCATAACCAAAAACTCATAATGGCCTTCATGAGTCCTGAAAGCAATTTTGGGTATGTCTTCATCATGGATCTTGATTTGATGATACCCAGAATATAGATCTAACTTGGTAAAATAAAGATCACCATTGAATTCATCTAGAAAATCATCAATGACATGAATTAGAAATTTATCTTTGATAGTGTACTTTTTGAGTTCTCTATAGTCAGGGCACATCCTCCAAGTGTCATCTTTCTTTCTCACCATGACAATTGGTGACAAGTATTTACTTTGGCTATGGTGAATAATTCCTACATTCAACATCTCTTTTACCATATTTTCAATTTCACTTTTTTGGGCATAGTGATACTTGTATGGCCTGATGTTGGGTGGTGTACTACCAAGAATAAGTGTGACAACATGATCATGTGTGTGGCTAGGTGGAAGTCCTTTTGGCATGTCTCTAAAAATAATAAAATGAGCATCAATTATTTGTTGTAAATCAAGAGATGGAGATGGCTAAGTTGGCTATGCTTCCATAGAAAGCAAGTGAGCTACAAATCCCTCAGCACCCTTAGAGAGAATCTATGTCATTTGATGAGAGCTAACAAGTTGGGGGGATACAACCCTTAATATTCTTAGCTCAAATGTCCTATCTTCAAAATGAAAATGCATGAATAATTCTTGAAAATTCATCTCAATAGTGCCCAAATGGGTGAGCCATTGAACTCCCAAAACAATATCAGCTCCACCCATTAGAATATTAAACATAAGAGAATCCAATAAGTAGTCTCCCATGACCAACTTCATACTATGACATTTTCCTGAATAGATGACAGTACCACCATATGCAATGATAACCTAAAATTCTGGAGCTGGATAAATGAAATAGTTCAAATGAGCAACCAACTTACTGTGGATGAAGTTGTGTGTGCTCTCAAAATTAATCAAGATAGTGACTTTTTATTTCTTAAGGAAACCCATCACCTTAATAGTTTAGGGAGTACTAATACTTGATAAGGCATGGCATGAAATAGTAGACTGAGAGTCTTTAGATTCCTCCTCAAGAACTTTTGTATCTGCATCATGTACTTCTACATCATCTTCATCATCATTGGCATCTTCAATGTAAAATAGATTTTTTTAACACAGTGATGGTCTTTCCTCCATTTTTTGTCACAACCATAACACAACCCTTTGGCTCGCTTATCCTCAATTTGTCATTGTGTTAATTTGGTGGGCTATGGAAATGATGGTGCTAGAAAGTTACGATCACAACCAGTAGTGAAAGTTTTCCTTTTGACCATCTCTTTTTATTCTATCACACATACCTTAAGGATAGATTCTAATACAAATGTTGGGCTACACATTCGAACCTCGTATTGGATGCTATCTTTGAGGCCACCCAAAAATAGATCTGTCAAATTTTTCTCAATGATAATTTCCATCAGCAAAGAGAGATTCTGAAATTGATAATATAATCCTTCATAGGTCTTGTTTGCCACAACTTGGCTAATTGGCTGAAATAGTTCTCATAGATATTATTATGATAATGAGCTGTCAACTCCTCAATAAAAATAGTCCATGTAACAAGAGCACCATTATTTTTCTTTTTAACACATAACTAGTGATACCGAATGAATTGATCAAGTTTCATATACAAGGACACCACCATCACCCTCTGAGAATGAGGGGTTTGATATAGCTCAAATAAACTCTCAATTTGGTTAATCCAAGTGAGAGGATAATTACCATTGAACTTACACATGTCCCCTTTTGGAAACATTAGTTTCTTACCAGTATGGGAGTTGTTGAGAGGAGGATTTGAATGCTGAAGTGGAGGATTGTTAGGATGAAACTGAGATGTGAGGGAAGCCAATTGCATAGTGATATGTTATAATTCACTATGAAATCCATTAATCTCTTCATGTATCCCTAAATAATTAGCTTGTATTGCAACAAAATCATCATGCCTCATCAAATTTTTTATGTCCTCTTAAATCTAAGAAATCACCGAATCTAAAGTTCCAAATTCTATGTCATTGGTAGGAGTATTAAGATTTTTTGGTGCCCCTTTTCTTCCCTGAGTCGAAGTGTTAAGCATAAGCTTATACTGAGAGGGGGGTTTGAATCATTATAAGATATTTTTTCATGTTTGATTATTAATCTTAAATACAAAACCTCAAATTACTCTACAATTAATGAATACAAAGCAATCAAAGAATACAATGCAAAACCACACAATGCAAATAGACACATATTTGTGTAGAAACCCTTTTGAGAGAAAACCATAGAGAAATTATCTTAATATAAATATTCATAGGCACCAACCTACTGGAGTACCTACCCTAAATTGTTTTTTGTAGGCACCAACCTATAGGAGAACCAACCCCTTTCACCGAGCACCAACTCAGCAATAGACACCAATCTCTTCAAAATGAAGGCACCAACCTTTTAAAAAAAAAATCACTCTTCTATCTCAAATTTTTTGTCAAAATAATAGATGATAGAACACTTGCTTTATCTCCTTTCAATTTGATCTATACTTGAGTGTTTTCACTGCTATACTCTTCCTTTTACTTGTTGGTTTTTTCTTTTTAATATTATCACAAAAATTTACCTTTAAAAATTTTGCTTATCTTTTTTATATCTTCCACTTTCGAATATACTCTTTTGCCATTATTTATGCACTTATTTATAACCCACTAAAAGCCATAAATTAAGGTCATGCTTTTTCAAGTGAAAAGTCAATTCAGACAGTCACAACTCCTCCCAATAGGTAGGCCAAGGTCAATAATTCCATTCACTTTTGTCGACATTTCCTTTCACTTTCAGCAACAATTCCATTCACTTCCATCGACATTTCCATTCACTTTTGGCAACAATTTCATTCACTTCCATCGACATTTCTATTCACTTTCAATGATAAATCCATTCACTTCCGTCGACATTTCCATTCACTTTCGACAACAATTCCATTCACTTCTAGCAACAATTCCATTCACTTCTAGCAACACTTCTATTCACTTCTAGCAATAATTCTATTGCAATTCCTTTGACATCAATGACAATTATTCCAACAATCTTCCCCTTTGTCATTGATGTCAACCTTTCAAAAATATCTTCTTTTTGCAAATCCCCATTTTATTTTTTGTAACTCCCCCTTGCTATAACTCCCCATACTGCCATTCTCCCCCTTTGACATTAATGGCAAAGGGTCATTCAAGGAACTAAAAAAATACATTTAGCTCCCCCTTAACCAATGCTTCTCTTGATTTTTAATGAGTAGAAGCAACGGATATTACTCCCAACTTATGTCATAGGTACTCAAATGTTTCCTTTGGAAGTGGCTTAGTGAAGATATTTGCCATCTGTTTGGATGTGGAAACATATTCCAATTTTACTTCTTGTTTTGTCACCTATTCTCTAAAGAAATGATATTATATAAGGGTATGCTTAGTTTTGGAATGCATAACTGGATTCTTTGAAATACTTATTGCACTAGTATTATCACAGAATATGTAGATTGGATGATCATACTCTACTTTGATATATTTCAAGGTTTGTTTCATCCATAGAACTTGTGTACAACATAACACTGCTGCTATGTACTCTGCTTCTGCTATGTATAGAGATACAAAATTTTGCTTCTTACTTAACCATGATACTAGGCTATCTCCAAGAAAGAATGTTCCTCCACTTGTACTTTTTCTATCATCTACATAACCTACCCAATCTGAATATGTGTATGCTACCAATGTGAAGTCTTTACCTCTTGGGTACCACAACCCATAATCCAAAGTTCTCTTTAAATATTTGAATATACATTTCATGGCTTGCACATGTGTTTCTTTTGGAGCGACCTGAAATCATGCAACCATACCTATTACTTGCATGATATTTGGCCTAGATTTCATCACATATAGTAAACTCTCAATCATTGATTTGTAAAGAGTTTGATTAGTATTCAGAGATTCATCATCTTTGCTCAACTTTGTACCTATAGCCATAGGTGTGCTAATAGGGGAACACTCCTCCATATGGAATTTATTCAACATATCCTTCACATATTTGCTTTGGGATATGAATATTCCTTTGTTAGATTGAGAGATTTTTAAACCAAGGAAAAATGACAACTCACCAAACATGGACATCTCAAATTCCTTTTGCATATCTTTGACAAATCTCTTAGACATTTCCTCATTATCTCCTCCAAATATTATATCATCTACATACACCACAACAATTAATTGGTGATCTCCTTTAGTTTTGATGTAAATATTACTATCAACATATCCTTTCTTGAATCCTTGGTCTTGAAGGTATTTATCAAGCCTAGCATACCATGCTCTAGGAGCTTGTTTCGATCCATACAAAGCCTTCTTCAACTTACACACATAATCCTTATTTTCTAATAAGAAATCCTTCTGGCTGTTTTATGTAAACTTCCTCTTCTAGATTGCCATTTAGAAATGTTGATTTAACGTTCATTTGATAGACTTTGAAATTTTGAATACTGAAAATGCAAGAAATATTCGAATTGCTTCTAATCTAGCAACAACAGCAAAAGTCTCTTCAAAATCTACACCTTCTACTTGAACATACCCCTTACATACCAACCTTGCTTTATTTTGAGTGACTTGGCCATTTTCATTCAATTTTTTTTGAAAACCCCACTTAGTGCCAATCACATTCTGATCCATTGGCCTAGGCACAAGTTCCCAAGTCTCAGTCTTCTCAATTTGATCTAACTCTTCTTCCATTGCTTTTACCCAATTTTTATCATGACTAGCTTCAGAAAAATTCTTAGGCTCTACCTTGGATAACAAAGATAAATTTACATGCTCAGGTATACTTACGATTCTTCTTCTCATTTTCACCCCAAAATGAATGTTGCTAATGATCTGACTTTCAACATGATTCTTCTGAACAAAGCGAGATGGTGCTTTGGTGTTCTTCCTTTTAGATTCACTCAATTTTTCTGCATTTTCTTCCTCCCCTTCTTTTACAAGATTGGGTATTTCTAGAGGCTCTTTTGAAGGTTCTTTTTCCTTTTGATCTATGATCTCATCTATTATAACACTAACACTTTCTACAATAGTTTGTAGCCTTTTGTTATAACATCTATAGGCTTTAATTTTGATGGAGTAGCCAAAAAAAATTCCTTCATCAGCTCTTGAATCAAATTTGCCCAAGTTTTCTGCATTCTTATTAATAAAACATTTACTTCCAAACACTTTGAAATGTTTGACCAAAGTTAGTCTTCCTTTCCATAATTCATAAGGAGTTTTTTCATTATTAACTCTAATTTGCCCTCTATTCAATATATATATATATATATATATATATATATATATATATATATATATATATATATATATATATTGTTGTATTAACTACTTCTCTCTGGAATCTATCTGATAGCTTAGATTCATTCAACATAGTTCTAGCCATCTCTTAAATGGTTCAATTTTTCCTTTCCACCACTCTATTTTGTTGTGGAGTCCTTATAGATGAGTATTGTCTCTTAATTCCATGATCTTCCTAAAAATCAATGAATTCATTTGAAATAAACTCACCTCCTCAATCTGACCTTAGGCATTTTATTTTCAACTCATTTTCATTTTATACTAATGCCTTGAAAGCTTTAAACTTGTCAAATGCTTTTGATTTTTCTTTTAGAAAGGCTACCCACATCATTCTAGTATAATCATCAATGAGAAACATAAAGTAGCTCTCACCTTACATGCTTTCAATTCTGGTATGACCAAAAAGATACATATGAATCAACTCTAGTGGTTTGGTGGTCGAATATTCCTTCATTTTGAATATTGCTCTGGTTTGCTTCCCATGTTAGCATTGCTTGCATAGAGTGCTTGAAGGTTTTGTTATCTTGGGCATATCTATCGTAGCCTGTTTGTTGTTGATTTTCACAATATTATCAAATTTTATGTGCACTAACCTTCTATTCCATAGCCAACTCTCTTCAACTTGACTCAGATAACAATTCTCTCCTCTCATTTCTCCAATCATGTATAGGTTATTTGTGGTTTTATGAGCATCTGTAATTAGTTCTCCCATGTCTCTTTTTTTGATCTCACAACTTTCCAAAAAGAACTTGAGTGTGTGTCCTTTATCACACATTTGGATAACACTTAGAAGATTATGCTTTAACCCTTCCACATATAACACATTTTTTGTTTTGGTTTTTCCATTATCAAGACTAAGTTTACCTTTTCCTGTTATTCTAGTTGTAGTGTTGTCTCCGAGCTTCACCATGATTTCATTGACACTTTTTAACTAGATGAATTTGCTTTTATCTCCAATCATGTGTCTTGAACATCCACTATCAATGAACCATTGTTTCCCTTCATCTCTAGCATGGAATGTTGTTTGAACAATCATGGATTCTTCTTGCTTCTTCTTCTTCCAAGTCTTTGATGGTTCTCTTTTCTTTATCAATGGAGCCTTGAAATTTTGATCATGTCTTACAGATTCAAAAACACTTCTACAATAACATGTTATATGTCCATAGTTGTTGCACTTATAACAAACTATAGCTTCATCAAAGTTTGATAAGGGAGTAAATGAATTGTAGTTTCTATTTGAGGCTCCATAGGTTCCTTTGTTTCTACTCCTAACTTTAATATCCTTGGCTTTCTTTCTAAAATCTAATTTATTATGACCAAAATGATTTCAATAATAATAATATCCATCAAACTAATTATCAAACCTAGTTTTATTTACATATCTTAGAGCAAATGGTCTTTTGAAGTTTTATTCTCCTTTGCTTTCTTTAATGATAGAGCTAGTTTTTTTACTCTAGGATTCTTCCTTCTTGGTCTCCTTTTTGAATGGTTCCTTAAGAGTTTTAGCATAACTCTTAGCTTTCTCTTTTTGCTTCTCATACCCAATGCCTGACTTGTTAGATGGTGATCTTTGACTCTCTAGAATCTTATTCAAAACTTAAGTGTTTTTATCAGATTTCAAGTCACTTGCTATTTTAGAATTCACGCTTTCCAGATCCCTTTTTAAAGCAACTATCTTAGATTCATACCTTTCACAGTGTTCTCCTTTCTTCTTTAGCTGATCCATTATATCTTCTTCAATTTTCTTTGCTTCTTCAATTTGGACTTTTAGGTCAGCAATTACCTTGTTTAATTCCTTAAAGACTTGTGTTGTCTTCACTTTGAAGTCTTGATTCTCTTCTTCATATTTTTGGAGTTGTAACTTTAATTTCTGATTCTTCTTATTAAATTCTTTCATTTCTTCCAATGCACAAATAAGTTCTTCTTCAAGGTTCACTTCACCTTCTTCTTCCATATCTTCATCTTCCTCCAAATTATCTTTGCTAGTGGTAGGATTTTCTTTTGTAGCCATGAACATAATCTCTTCATTATCACTCTCAACATCACTTTATTTTCTTCAGATGAGCTAATATACCTCTTGGAGTATAGGCTTTTCTTTTGTTTCCCAAATCTTTGATTGTCTTTGCTCAGCTTGAATCACTTTTTGTATTTTGGTTTATTTCCCTCAACATCATTATTTCCTTTATTTGGACATTTGGCTAAAAAATGACCAATTTTACCATAATTAAAGCATTTAAATGGTAACTTTCCTTTATATTTGTTTGATCCTTTCTTTAGCTTTTGAATGAATAGAGATTCATTTTCATCTTCTTCACTACTTGAATTTTCACTTGATTCTAGTTCTTTGATCTTCTCTTTCTTTGAGACCTTGAATGATGCTTGCTTCTTTGACTATCTCTAAATTCAGTTCTCATTTCATAGGCCGTAAGAATTATATGGATCTCATCTATTTTCAATGTGTCTAAATCCTTCATTTCTTCAATGGCAGAGACCTTCACATCAAATCTCAATGGTATTGATCTCAAGACTTTCTAAATGATCACAGATTCTTCAATTTTCTCTCTGAGTCCTCGAATGACATTAACAATCTCATCGACATGAAGAAGATACCCAACAATGTTTTCATCATTCTTAATTTTTAAACTTTCAAACTACCTCTGGTGGGTTTGGATTTTTTATTTTCTAACCTTACAATCACCTTCATAAATAGTGTTGAGTTTATCCCAAATCTCTTTTGCAGATTCACAATGCATAACCTTAACAAACTCATTTTCTGAAAGCCCACATAAGATTGCATTAATAGATTTCACATTGTGCTCATTGGCCTTTTTTCTAGGTGGCATCCATTAGTGCAATTTAAGGCATTTTGTATCCTATTACCATTGCTTTCCAAATATAAAAACCTAGGGCCATCAAGTAAGTCTTCATCCTTATGCTCCAAATTGTGTAATTCATTCCATCAAACAAAAGATCCTTATTAGTGGAGAAACCATCCAACACTTGAGATCTTGCCATATGTGCTTTCCAAGATCTACCTTCTAGCAGTTGTGCTAACACTGAAGGAACTGACTTTGATACCAATTGTTAAGCACAAGCTTATACTGAGAGGGGGTAAATCAATATAAGATATTTTTTCACGTTTGATTATTAATCTTAAATCCAAAACCTTAAATTATATTGTAATTAATATATAAAAATCAATCAAAGAATATAATACAAAACCACACAATGTAAATAAACACATATTTGCATGGAAACCCTTTCGAGAGAAAACCACAAAGAAATTATCTTAATATAAATATTCATAGGCACCAACCTAATGGATCACCTACCCCAATAAAAAAAATTTAGGCATCAACCTACAGGAGCACCAACCCCTTTCACTAAGCACCAACTCAACAAGAGACACTAATCTCTTCAAAATGAAGGCACCAACCTTCTAAAAAAAATCATTGTTTTATCTCAAATTTGTTGTCAAAAAAATGGATGATAGAACACTTGCTTTATATCCTTTTGATTTGATCTATACTTGAGTGTTTTCACTGCTATACTCTCCCTTTTACTTTCTAGTTTTTTCTTTTTAATATTCTCACAAAAATTTGCCTTTAAAAATTCTGCTCATCTTTTTTATATCTTCCACTTTCAAATCTACTCTTTTTCCATTAGTTATGCACTTATTTATAACCACAGAAAGTCACAAATTAATGTCATGCCTCTTCAAGTGAAAAGGTCCATTCAAATGGTCACAACTCCTCCTAATAGGTTGGCCAAGGTCAATAATTCCGTTCACTTTCGGCAACAATTTCATTCACTTCCATTGATATTTCTATTCACTTTCAGCAACAATTGTGTTCACTTCCATTGACATTTCCATTCACTTTTGGTGACAATTCCATTCACTTTCATCGATGTTTCCATTCACTTCCAACAACAATTCCATTCACTTTTGCCAATAATTTTATTCACTTCTGGCAATAATTCCATTAAAATTACTTTGACATCAATGACAATTATTCCAAGATGAAGGACCTACTATAGACAAACCCTAGGAGGGTTTTGACCCCCCAAAAAAAGTTTACCAAGACATGGTACCATTGTGATCACCTTGTCAAGACAAATCCAATGATTACCTTTCTGTACTAGAGTAAAATTTTTGGTACCAAAAAAGTGTACTGACAGAATACACCATTACTATCACCTCATCAAGATGAATCCAATGACTAAAAGCGTGCAAGGGGAAAAAAAATTTCTAGACTTTTTTTCATTAAATATTTTTTTTCAAAAAAACATTTCGAGCAATACTGTGCTGATATAAAAATTAATTCTTCCTAGATTGTAAGTTATGTTTTTTCACTTTCACTACTCCTAAAAGCCACACCTAGCCAGATCCAAAAAACAAAATCATAGGAAACTTGCCCAAATCGAAGCTCTGATACCACTTGTAATGAAATTACTTAGATATTTGCACATAATGATTTTATATTACACATAATGAGATATTACACAAAGATAATTGACAATAGAACAAAATACTAGATAATATAACAAAGCCACTTTGAGGGGGAAACCTCCACAATAATGCACTAATAGCATAATACTTCACATGATGCTTAAAAACTAACCAATACCTCCTATATATAATCTACTTAGCCAAGGTTATTCCATAGGCCGACCTATCTAAGAACATAGAGAAATGTAATAAATAAATAAATAAAAGAGGTATGTAAGCCACAAGTTAGCCACACATATCCCTAGACACACCAATGGTTAAGGGCATAACAAAGGCTATAAACTACAACATTTCATAGGAAGACACCTTATGAATCATTGCATTGAAGCAGTCCAAGTGTGAAGGGTTTAAGAATTTTTGGTTGTCTACCACATGTAAACATACCGAATGAGGAATGAAAGAAACTAGATAATAAGAGCAAGAAATGCCTAGTGATTAGTTAGATCCTAAATTCAAAAGTAAATAGAATTTATGATCCCATAACACATGAGATGTAGTAAGAAGAGACATCATTTTTGATAAAGATTCAATTTTGCATAAACTAGTAATAGTAGAGAATACGAAGGCTACAATGTTTTTTATTTTTTTATTGCATATATGAAGAACAACTTGAACCTGAGGATTCTAATCTATTTAGAATATTAATAGCACTAAAATATACAACCTTATATCATATGGAACCTGTTTAAGAGCAGCTATAACTTCAAATTTCAACAAGAGTAAAGAAACCCACACAAAATGCACACAAGTCATATGCACTTATGTAGAAGATGATGAACTAGACTTAAAAAATCACTTGAAATTGATAATTTAACAAATTGGAGACATGCAATTGATGCTAAATATGAATCACTCATAAAAAATCAGACTTGGGAACTCACAAATCTTCCACTCAAAAGGAGAATATCTATGTGTAAGTGGTTATTCAAACAAAAGTATAAGTCAGATGAATCAATAGATCATTACAAAGGTTGTTTATGTAAAAAGGATACACCTAAGTTTTAGATCTAAATTATCAATACACCTTCTCACTTGTTGTAAAGATAACATATTTAGAGTTCTTTTAGCAATAGCAACAACCTTAGATCTTCATGTACATCAACTACATATTAAAAAAATATTTTTAAATGGGGTTTTAAAGGAAGAATTTTATATGGAACAACCATATGGATACATACAATAAGGAAATGAGTAGTTGGTATGCAA
>JARHVA010000755.1:4445000-4535000 GCA_037957365.1 Torreya grandis | reverse complement strand
TTTGTTCACTCCATTAATTTAGAGTGTTATTTAGCACGTTAGTCTACCATGGCATGTGTAAGCAAAAGTTTTACTCACAATAAATTCCTACATTCAACGGAAAAAATTATGATTATTGAAGCATAAATATGAAGACTTTATTTTGCTCACAAGACGTACGGGACTTGGTTGAGAATGGGTTCCTTGAACCAGCCAGTCATTAAGATTTTCAAGCCTTGTCACAAGTTGATAAGGACCTCTTGAAAGAAAATAAGAAGAAGGGTGTGAAAGCTTCATTATTCATCTAGCAAGACATGGATGATTACAACTTTCTGCGTGTTGCAACAACTAGTAGGTGAAAGCACGGGAGAGTTTACAGATAGACTATCAAGGCACCAACAAGTTCAAGACTACAAAATTGTAAATGTTACAAAGATATTTTGAAAATTTGCAGATGGAGGAGTCAAACACTATTGATTCGTTCTTCCCTCATGCAGTGGGTGTTGTAAACCATATAAAATTTCATGGTGAGACACTTGAAGATCAAAAGATTGTTGAATAAATTTCTATGAGTCTGCCTGCAAAGTTTGACTCTTTAGTTGTAGCCATTGAAGAGTTAAAATCTCTGACACAACTATCAGTTGATGAATTGATGGGATCATTTCTACCCCATGACAAGAGATTAAATAGATCGAGTGGATATTCTACTTAAAATGCATTTAAATCCCAAGTCGCAGTTAGCAAATAAGAGGAAGGTCTAGTTCTGGTAGAGGATGAAGTAGAAACACATCCAAAGGAGGAAGATAAATTACATATCCTAATGATAGAGGACTAAACACAAGCACAAATCATTTTTTTCACAACTATAAGAGGAAGAGGTAGCAACCACTTCACATAAGCACTCTCATGGAGAAAGGTACAATAAATATTGTTGACCCAATTTTGCCCCTCTGGGAAAATCTCGGTCACCTTCTACACCTGCTTTGCATGGCCAGTCATTTCGGGTTGCAAGGTCCGTCTTCAGGGTTCGATAGCTCTGTTTCAAAGCATTGGATCATCAGCATCGTTCATTGGCGTTCACAATAGCATAAGGCAGAGTCTTCAAATGTTCACAAAAGAAGAGAGGAAAAAATCAGGGCGTTTAACACTAAGGCAAAAAGAGGGCAGACGTTTTCAAGAACAATGCAGAGGGCGGCAAAATCGTTGCCCACAACACTGGTGGGTAAAAAGAGACCGCCAACACAAGCAATGGGTGGCAAAATTGCCGTGTGAAGTAGCCGACGGAGAAATGGAGGCCGTCAAATTTGGCCGACGTCGGCAAAATTGCCGCCCTCGGCAGCCCACTCGGCTGACGCCGACAAAATTGCTGCGCAAATCTGCCGACGTCAGCATAATTGTCACACACGACGGACACCAAAAGGGCCGCCCACATGCAGCAGACACCAAAAAGCCCACCCCCGACGGTGAATGGAAAAAGCCCGCCCCCGACGGTGAATGGAAAAAGCCCGCCCCTAGCGGTGGAGGCCAAAAGGGCCACCCACATGCAGCAGACGCCAAAAAGCCCACCCCCGGCAGTGAATGGAAAAAGTCTGCCCCCGGCGGTGAATGGAAAAAGCCCGCCCCCGACAGCGGAGGCCAAAAAGGCCACCCACGGCGGCGAAACTTGCAGATGGCAATGAAACTGCCGCCCACGGCAAACACTCGACCGACATCGGCAAAACTGCCGCGCTCAGTAGACAATCAGCCGATGTCGGCAATATCACCGCACGTAGTCCACGACAGTGAGCGGCAAATTTCCTACCCACGACATCAGGCGGCGAAAAGGGCTTGCAGAACACAAAAAAAGGCCCGCCCAATCGGTAGAAGCGCAGACCAGCACACAAAATGAGGCAACAAGCATGGTCCCAACAGATAAATGACGTCAGCTACAGTGTTTTCCCTCTTCCCAATGAAACTCCTCTTGGCCCTTCCCATATAAATACGCAGACTTGGTCATTTTATCAGGATCTTCCCCATTTTTGTAAAGAGCACTGCTCTGCAAATTCTCCACCTGAATCAATAAAATACAGTTTTTGCCTCCATCTTGGATTGATTTGCTGTGTATGCCATGAGTATTATTTGTATTTAGTCATTATCTTCCATGCTTTCACAAGTAATACCAACAGACCAGCTATCTACAACGTGCCGGTTTTGCAGCTGAAAGGAGAAGAGCAATACTTGAGAAGGACAAAACAGTGTAAGTTGTTGTAAGTGTGCATTCCACAGCACCTTGGTAAACCTCTGTTATGTATTTTCCATTATAGCCTCCCTGTTAGTCTTAGCAGCCTGGTTCTTCTACCAGATGTGTAGAGTATATTTGCATTTCTCTTGATTCTGAGAGTGGATCTGAAAGGTCACCCCTTTATTTTGGTGTATCACCCCTTTTAGAGTAGGTTGTTTGCTTTCTTGCACTTTCTTCCCTTTTCATCCCCCGCAGTATATCTATATGTCTATATTTTTGCACTGCCTGGAACAAACAAGATACATCAGAGGGAACTAGCCCATACTTAGAGACTTTCCTCTCCTGCTTCGTCGTCCCACAGGGGAGAGAGGGGTTTCCATGTTGCAGGGAGAGGGCAGGAATCCATTTTCCTGCCAACTAGGTGCACTTTCCATCGTCAATAGTTTTGGCACTCCCGATGGGACTCAAAATTTTATCAATTTCTAACGTAGTAGTATTTCAGGATTGATGTTGGTCCTGCTACAGTCATTTCAAATATTTTCCAGCATCTGGCGACTCCACTGGTAAGAGCTCAGTTCTTTATTTTTAAGACCAATCACTTAAACTTCTATGCCAAAGGTTACCACAAGGTCAGCTTCAAGAGGGGTCCCTTTTATTTTCATTGAGCTGCCTTTAAACTCTGCTAAAAGGCTCAGGTTTGAAAGAACTCACCCTTATCCATTAGTAAATCCTCCTAGACTTGTTGCTAGGAACATCAACCCAGCTCAGCCACAGTTGTAGCCCGTTCCAGCCATGGCATTGCCTTTTGCAGCTTTTCGTGGTGAGAGCCCTTTAAACCTCCCACGCTATGATCCGATTCTCGGAACGGCTCTAAAAAATGTGCCCTCTTTTGATGGAGTGGGACCTATTATAGTTGTTGAGCATATCAAGAATATTGCCAACCTTTGCAATATTCATAATATAACAGAAGAAAATATTGCCATCAGACTGCTAACCTTGTCTCTGAAAGGGAAAGCTCTTGACTGGTACGGTACCTTGCCTGTGAATTCCATACATTCTTAGAATGAATTGGACACTCATTTAACTGATCATTTTGGGGAAAAAAGTGACAGCCTCTCTCTTGCTGAACAGCTGACAACTATAAAGAGAGCTCCGCACGAGTACATGCAAGACTTCAATATGCATTTTCAAAAGACTTGGGATAGAATTTCCATCTTGGTAAGGCTGACCCCTAGCTATGCTTTCTTGTACTATTTAAAAGCATTAAATAGTGACATTGCTATGATGATCCAATCTATGGGAGGACATATCCTGCCAGGTGTGTATGACATTGCCATTGCGGCCGAAAATTGCTTGATTCAAGCTGGGAAATTGCCCCTAGGCCTCATATGCCACTTTTCCCAAAATTGCTACCCCCAATTCAGGCTGTCGCTCCCACAATTGCTCCCCTACCTGTCATTGAGAAGCCAGCTGTTGTTCCATCCAATGAATTAAATGAAGTTAAGGGCCTATTGCAGAGCATGTCAAATGAACTTGTTACCCTTAAAAGGTAGCAAGCTCAAAGCAACGAGCCAAACCAGGGTTATCAAAATTATGGCCATGCCCCTAGACCCCCCTTTCAAAATTATAACCAAGGTCAGGGGCAGCTCACTACAACCAGGCCTTATCAAAATTATAACTCAGGCCCCTCTTCGTCATCTAAAGCCATGGTGCCTACTTAGAACAATCTAATGCAGGAGCAGCTAGGTTGTTCAACCATGGGACAAGGTCAAGAGCAAGCTGTCCACACAAATGATATGATGATTTTTTTCCAAAATTCAGAAAATTAGGATACTGAATTTTCCCAGTTTTTTGAGTTTCCAGCTCAGCCCAGCACGAGTAGCAACCAAACTCAGTCGGATTCTACCCTGATAAATCACGAAGAGGGCGAGCTCTGTGTAATTAATCATGGGGGCACTACAGACAATCAGGTTGATTGCATTGCAGCCAACATGAGATTTAAAATAAGAGCAGTTGGAGAAGCGCAGGCTTCCCCTCATGCAGCAACGAATCCTCCATCACACCCATTTCAAAGGGCCCCAATTTCCAGACAATCATTTGCACCTCCAGCTCTTCAGTCTACAGCTCCAGTCGGGATCAGCCCAAAGGAAAGCATGAAAGGAGTCAGTCCCCAAGTTAATATAGTTGATCAAATGAAGAAATTGCATGTGAGAATTTCTCTATGGGATTCATTGTCTCTCCCAGGACAAAGGGACGTTTTGAAGAAAGAATTGCATGAGCTAGATCGCCAGGCCATCCCAACAGACACTAATAACGTCCTAATGATGAATGGGTAGCCTTCTGCTTCAAGTTAGGTAAAGAAAGAAGAAAAGACTCCCCCCTTTTATGTATCTTTGATCATAGGGGATTTCTTAGTACACAATTGCATAATCGACAGTGGGGCCAGCACTTCAGTAATCCCTAAGTGCATTTTTGATAAGATGGGATTAAACTATGAAGCAATGAATAAAGGAGTCTTGTAACTAGATGGGACGCCTGCAAAGATAGTCAAAATCTTGAAAGGATTGAATTTAACATTGCATGCTTGCCCAACATTCTCAATTCCCCATGATATAGTGGTAGCAGACGTTCCTCCATACTTCACAATCTGTTTGTCTAGGGACTTTATGTCCAAGATAGGGGGCTATCTAGCAGCAAATTGGTCATACCTGGTTTTCAAAACCAAGTACGGGACCAAGGTGAAAATCGAATCCGAACCACTCTACAAGGATCACCTAGAGCCCTATTCACCCAAGGCAGCGAATGTCAGTTACACTATCATCGATCCAGGAGAGTCTCAGATGGACAAATCTTCATCTTCTACTCTTGAAGGAGTTGCAGATCTACTCTTGGATGAGTGGGGAAGTGATAACTTCAAGCATGATCCTTATAAGTTTATTGAAGAGGCAGACCTTGGTGTCTATTGCTTGCACGAAGAAGGCACCGTCATGCCCAATATAATGAAAGAAAATAAAGAAGACCTTGGCCTGTGGCAGCTATCCTTTGATGATTCCAGAAGTAAAGTGGGAGCTGGTGGTGGGGCAATGTTAGTTTCCCCTTCTAAGGAAAGGTACTTTTTAGCTTTCCATTTCCAATTCTCTTGCACATATAACATTGCAGAATATGAGTCTTTGATTCATGGACTTGAGTGGGCAAGAAAGAGAGGGATCAAGAAGTTGCGAATCCTGGGGGACAGTGAACTAATTGTGAACCAATAAGAGGCCTGAACCTGACCAAGAACTCCTTGTTAAAGTCTTACAAGCACAGAGTCTAGGACTTGATGGAGGACTTTCTTGCTCTTAACATTACCTCGATCCCTAGAGAACAGAATAAGCAAGTTGATAGGCTGGCAGTTGTTGGTGCCCAATTTGATGTTTCAAAAGAGATAAGCAGAGATTGTGGTTCGTGTCATTTAAAAGTGGTGGTTCGGCCTTCAATTCCAGACAATGTTACAAATTGGTAGGTCTTCGAAAGTGACCAGCAGATAGCTCTTTCCTGCAGGAAGAAGCTGAGTTTGCGGTCCACAATCAAGTGAAATTGCAGTAGCAATATGGAAATCAGATCGTCCAATTGAAGAACAATAAACTCCCTAAGGGTCTGGTCACACTTGAAAGTATTTTCAACGGAGAAGACCAACTAAGAGATGACAAAGCATGCATCACTACCAGAGAGGAGAATTATGAAAAAGTTGAAATCTTCAAGGACAAGTTGCTAGTGCTTGGTAAGGTCTGCACGTTTCAAGAAAGGCAAGCTTTCATTCTGCTGTGTCAGGAGTTCACGGATATTTTTTCTTGGAATTATAGCGACTTGAAAGGCTTCGATCCAAGACTCGCCCAACACACCATTGAATTAGAAGAAGGTGCAAAACCAGTCACGTAAAAATAGAGGCCTGTTAATCCGATGATCGAATGCCTTATGCAGAAAGAATTGATCAAGTTGATTGAGTCCGGCATTATATTTCTGATCAAACATTCCTCATGGTTGGCTAATTTGGTTCCAGTTAGAAATAAAAATGGGGAGATCAGGCTGTGCGTCGACTTCAGAGACCTTAATAAAGTCTCTTTAAAAGATCATTATCCCCTTCCGAACATGGAGTAGATCCTCCAAAAGGTAATTGGTTCTGAACGCTTCTCCCTCCTGGATGGTTATTTAGGATATAATTAGATTCTGGTACGAGACTACGACTAATACAAAATAGCCTTCACCACTAAATGGGGAACGTTCACCTACCAAAAGATGCCTTTCGGGCTATCCAATAGTGGTGCTACCTTCCAGCGAGACATGGACATGGCTTTCAGTGGTTTGATAAATAAGAACGTACTAGTGTACCTCGATGATATAACAATTTTTTCCAGGGAGGCGGGACATCACATGGAGCACCTCAGGCAAATTTTTGAGAGGTGCAGGGAATTTGGCATCTCCCTGAATCCAAAGAAATGTGTATTTGCGGTTCATGAGGGGAAACTTCTTGGACACATTGTGTCCAAGGAAGGTTTGTCTATTGACCCCGAGAGAGTCCGCTCCATCTTGGAGATGTCCCTACCAAAGCACAAGAAAGGCCTGTAGAGTTTCTTTGGCCAGGTAAATTTCATTCGGAGGTTCATTCCAAATTTTGCTGAAATAGTTAAACCCCTAACTTCTATGCTGAGGAAGGGTGAAGAATTCAAATGGACAATGCCAAGAAAAGACGGCTTTGAAGCTATCAAACAAGCTTTGACCCAGGCTTCCGCTCTAATCAGCCCTAACTTCAATAGAGACATCAATCTCTATACCATCAGCAATGGAGAAGTAATACCTGCTATGCTTACTCAAGCAAACAGTGATGACCTCAAGCAACCACTCGCGTTCTTCAGCCAAGGGTTAGAGGACTTCAAAATCAGGTACACCTACATAGAGAAACAAGTCTTGGCAGTGGTGCGTAGCCTGAAGAAATTCAGATATATGTTGTCAAACAACAGGATCCATCTCATGGTTCCACATCCTAGCGTCAAGGATTTCTTGACCAATCGAGACTTAAATGAGAAAAGAGTGGGATGGATCACCAAGGTAATGGAGTATGACATAGACATCAAAATCACCAAGTTGGTGAGAGGAAGGGGCCTGTGTGAACAACTAGCTGCATATTTGAGACAAAAGGGTGAAGACAGCTTGCTGATCCATGATGAAGTCACTGCAAAAGAACCATCTGTCATAAGAGATTGGACGATGGACATGAGGTGCTTCCTTCTTACCAGTGAATGTCCACAGGGCCTCGGTAGGTTTGGGAGAAGGTATTTTAGACTTTAGTCCCTTCCTTACATTTTGATTGATGGAGTATTATTCAGGAAGGATCTCTCTGGGGTTCTCTTGAGATGCATTGACTCCAGTCAGGCTGACAAGGTATTGGCTGAGTTTCACGATGGTTCAGTAGGCAGCCATTTCGCCCCTAAGACCATAGCAGCAAAAATAATGAGAGCTGGCTATTTTTGGCCCACTCTTTTCAAGGATACTTATGCCTGGGTAAGGAAGTGCCAGAGGTGTGCACTTTTTGATGGAAAACAACGATTGGTTGCCATGCCCCTACATCCCATTCAAGTTGAACAACCATTCATGCAGTGGGGCCTAGATTTCATAGGGATGATCAATCCTCCCTCCAGTGCCAGACACAAATGGGTCCTGACTGCTATGGATTATTTTACCAGATGGGTGGAAGCCATTGCTTTAAAGGAAGCGAATGAAAGTGCAGTCCTGGATTTCTATGAGGACTTAGTGACACGTTTTGGGGTCCCAGCCACTATAATTTTAGATAATGCCTTGGCTTTTCTGGGAACCAAAACTAGTGAATGGGTGCTAAGGTATGGTATATACCTCAACACTTCGTCAAATTACTACCCGCAAGGAAATGGGTTGGCTGAGTCCACTAATAAAAGTGTGATCAGGATTATAAAGAGGACCACAGAAGAAAATCAGAAAACTTGGCATGCCAAGCTGAAGACAGCTCTATGGGCCGATCAAATCACTCTGAAGAGATCAATCGGAAATTCTCCATATACGCTTGTGTATGGAATGGAAGCAAGGCTTCCCATCTCATGCGAATTGCCAGCACTGGACCTCCCTCATCAGCTGCAGTTAGAAGAAGGAAGTAGCATGGAGGTCAAATTGTTTGAACTAATAGAGCTCCAGGAGGTAAGAAATCGGGCCATGGTCTCTATGATCAATCGCCAATAGCAGGTGAAAAGACATTTTGACAAGAAGTCTTCATCAAAAAATTTTGCTGAAGGAGATATTGTTTTGAAATGGGACGAAGACAGAGCTAAGCTCGGAAAACATGCAAAATTTGATGCCCTCTGGAGCGGTCCTTACATGATTACTCAGTGCAAGCAGCATAACGCGTTCCAGCTCTCCAGGCTGGATGGCGAAGAATTGCATATCCCAGTCAATGAGATACATCTAAAGCATTGCCACTGATTTTTTTTGGTTCGGCTGTACATAGTTTCCCTTATTTTCTTTCCTATTTTTCCTAAGTGTAGTTTGCACAATTAGTTGTTTTTAGCTTCGTGTGTTTCCCTTCATTTCAGGGTAAATTCTGTGTATTTGATTCTAGGATCTCGAAAGCTATTGAGAACTCTCTTCAAAGTCACCATCTGACTCCGCACCCAATGGAATGTAAGGCAACTGGGTTTTGAGCATAGCAGGCATGCTTACCCTGTGAGTTGCCAATTTGTTGACCCAATTTTGCCCCTCTGGCAAAATCTCGATCACCTTCTACACCTACTTTGCATGGCCAATCATTTTGGGTTGTAAGGTCCATCTTCAGGGTTCGACAGCTCCGTTTCAAAGCATTGGATTATCAGCATCGTTCGTTGGTGTTCACGATAGCATAAGGCAGAGTCTTCAAACGTTCACAAAAGAAGAGAGGAAAAAATTGGGGCGTTTAACACTAAGGCAAAAAGAGGGTAGACGTTTTCAAGAACAATGCAAAGGGTGGCAAAATCACTACCCAAAACACTGGTGGGTAAAAAGATACCACCAACACAAGCAATGGGCAGCAAAATTGCCACGTGAAGCAATCGACAGAGAAAAGGAGGCTGTCAAATTCGGCCAACGTCGGCAAAATTGCCGCGCTCGACAAAAAAATCTACCGACGTCAGCATAATTGTCACACACAGCGGACACCAAAAGGGCCGCCCACATGCAGCAGACACCAAAAAGCCCACCCCCGACAGTGAATGGAAAAAGCCCGCCCCCGGCGGTGAATGGAAAAAGCCCGCCCCCGATGGCGGAGGCCAAAACGGTCACCCACATGTAGAAAATGCCAAAAAGCCTGCCCCCGATGGTGAATGGAAAAATTCCACCCCTGGTGGTGAATGGAAAAAGCCCGCCCCTGGTGGCAGAGGCCAAAAAGGCCGCCCACGACCGCAAAACTTGTAGATGGTGGTGAAACTGCCGCCCACGGCAAACACTCAATCGACGTCAACAAAACTACCGCACTCAGTAGACAATCAATCGATGTCGGCAATATCACCGCACGCAGTCCATGACAGTGAGTGGTGAATTTGCCGCCCACGACATCAGGAGGTGAAAAGGGCTTGTAGAACACAAAAAAAGGCCTGCCCAATCGACAGAAGCATAGACCAACACGCAAAACGAGGCAACAAGCATGGTCCCAGCAGATAAATGATGTCAACTACAGTGTTTTCCCTCTTCCTAATGAGACTCCTCTTGGCCCTTCCCATAGAAATAAGCAGACTTGGTCATTTTATCATGATCTTCCCCATTTTTGTAAAGAGCACTGCTCTGCAAATTCTCCACCTAAATCAATAAAATACAATTTTTGCCTCCATCTTGGATTGATTTGTTGTGTATGCCATGAGTATTATTTGTGTTTAGTCATTATCTTCCATGCTTTCACAGGTAATACCAACAGAACAACTATCTACAAGGCGCCGGTTCTGCAGCTGAAAGGAGAAGAGCAATACTTGAGAAGGATAGAACATAGTAAGTTGCTATAAGTGTGCATTCCACAGAACCTTGGTAAACCTCTGTTATGTATTTTCCATTATAGCCTCCCTGTTAGTCTTAGCAGCGTGGTTCTTCTCCTAGATGTGTAGAGTATATTTGCATTTCTCTTGATTCTGAGAGTGGATTTGGAAGGTCACCCCTTTATTTTGGTGTATCACCCCTTTTAGAGTAGGTTGTTTGCTTTCTTTCACTTTCTTCCCTTTTCATCCCCCCCAGTATATCTATATATCTATATTTTTGCACTGCCTGGAACAAACAAGATACATCAGAGGGAACTAGCCCATACCTAGAGACTCTCCTCTCCTGCTTCGCCATCCCACAGGCGAGAGAGGGGTTTCGATGTTGTGGGGAGAGGGCAGGAATCCGTTTTCCTGCCAACTGGGTGCACTTTCTAGCGTCAACAAATATATTGTTTAGTATCATTACTATTTAAAAAAATTGGTCATTATGATTATGAATGTATGAATTTAAATCAATTTGACATGAATAATAAAAAAACTAATATTTCTCAAGAAAATCATTGTACCATAAATAGTCAGGATTCAATGTTAATCACTTGTAATGTATCACAAGAATATGCAAAAGATGTATGGTTCTTGGATAGTGGTTGTAGTAACCATATGACTGGAAGCAAGGACTTGTTTGAAACCATGGAGGACTCTGTGGTGTCAGAGTTGAAACTTAGGAATGACAACACATTTTCAGTTATGGGGAAAGGAACAATTAACATCAGAACTATACAAGCATAGAAGAAGCATATTCTTAATGTATATTATGTTCCTAGATTGCAACATAACCTAATAAGTATAGGTTAGCTAGTATAGAAGGGATACTGAGTATAATTTAAACCTTGTGAATGTGTGATATTGGATAAAAATGTATGTAATAGATTGATCACAAATGTTGGGATGACACAAAACATAATGTTTCCATTAAAGATTCGAAGTGAGTTGTCCCCTACATCTAAACCTCAAAGTTTTCAAACACAAGCACTTGTTGACATAGAATTTAAGGCTTCATACAAAAAGCACTCATGGCTTTGGCATTTAATATTTGGTCATTTAAATTTTAAAGGTTTGAAACTACTACATAAGAAGAATATGGTAAATGGATTACCATTGATAGAGTAGCATAATACATGTGAAAGATGCATAATAGGGAAACAACATAGAGAAACGTTTCCTGTAGAATAATACTATAGATCAAGAGCTCCACTTGAAATTGTTCACTTAGATTTATATGGACAAATGTAAACACCCTCAAATGGTGGAAGTTTGTATTTTTTGACTGTCATTGATGATTACAAAAAAAACATGGGTTTATTTCTTGAAACATAAATAGAAAATCTTTTTTTGTTTTCAAAGAATTTAAAACCAAAGTTGAAAAATAAATTGGCCATCATATAAAGGTGTTGAGATCTGAGACATTGGATAATAGATGATTAAAATGTATATTATCAATTAGATCAAAAATAATTTTGTGTAATTTTTCATAAATCATATCATGAGGAAATTCATCATCACTATCATAGTAATCCAAAAATTTGTTGTCATGTTATTCACAATTGATCAATAAAAGCTCAAATGTGGGATTTTCTTGTTGTTTTGGTATCATTAGATCCTTTAGTAATGGTTATTTCTCTTGATGTGCATCCATTTGCACCTCAATGGTTATTGCTTTATTTTTTTCTTGAGGAAAAGGATACATTTTACTTGACTCACTCATTTCATAAGTTTGTATATTCTCAAGTGGAATTGTTTAGGTGATAGCACTTTAGGTATCCCTTCTGTGTTGGAATGTATCATTTTGAAACATTTGAAGAGTTCATCATCAAGAAATATTTTGAATAAGGTCCCATCATGTATAATTTTAACACATCAATGTAATGTATATCAAATGACTTCCATGGTATGTATCCATGGTCTACCCAAAAATAAGTTATAACGAAATGATTGAGACATTACTTGGAATGTAGTTGAAATTATTTTTGGTCCTAATGACACATCTAATGTGATTTGGCCAATTGGAGGACTACATAAATTATCAACTCCTTGGATATGAATATCTAAATTTTGAAGAAGATTTGCACTAATACCCATGGTGGTTAATAAATATGTCCCACAAATGTTTAGGCCCGAACCATTATCAACTAGCACCCTTTTGAATCCCTTGTTATGTGCACTCAATTTTATGAATAAAGGCAAATATTGATGAATAATATATTTTAATGGTAAATATTTAGGATCAAATATAATAATATTTGTATTATTTTTGAGATCTTGCATAATATCTATAAAATAATCTGTTTCAATATCACTTAGTACTTGGGTGTCACACAATGTTTCATATAAAGTGTCCTTATATATATTAGATTGTTTTAAGAGTTTGAGGATTGAAATTTTATCATGTTTACTACTCAACTGATTAGTAAGATCATATCCTTTTGATTTGATAACAAGTTTAGTATTAGGATTAACCTATTGGATATTAACAGGTGGTGGGATAGATTGGGCACCCTTACCTTTTTGAGTAGAGACAATGTGGACCATAAAATCTAATATAAGTCATGGGAAAATAATGGGTGTGGGATGGTAGCTATCACTTGAATATAATATAGGTGGATTAAAGCGTTAGGAACATGCATATTGGCATCTAGATATTGGCTCTATAATATTACAAAAGGAGTTGTCAAAATAAAATTGATTCTTATCATTTCTTAACATTTTTAAAAATTTATCCATGTATGAAGTATACCAAATAAAGATTATTATGAAATATTGGAAAAGAAAACAATAATATATGCATCCATGATTAATTCCTTTAAAATAAATAGAAATATGATTTAAAATATTTACAGTTTAGAAACAAAAAATTAGGGACAAAGTAGAAAACACTAAGTCTACTAGGGTTTAGAGACTAAAGGTGGGGTTTAACCTAATGAGCAAGACAATTAATAGAAAACCCATAAAAATAGTATTATGAATTTATACAACTGAGATTGATAAAAAATAGTAAAGTATAACTATTGATAGATATTTCAATGAATTAGAAACAAAATATACTTAACTATTTTACTGTGTACATGCATGTCTGATCTGGAATAGGCTAGAAGTAAACTAGAAGATGATCCTTGAATAGTCATCATATTTTGGGAATATTATTTTTTTGCCTAGGATGTTTGCATAACACATATGTCATGTACACAATACTGACTGGATACAAATGCAACCAATTAGAACCTTCTAGGTTTTCTATCACCTTTATTTTGATGTCCTTGGATCACATCAATAAGCTATCACTCTTTATCAAATGATCAAATCATAAATCCTCACCATTGGAGTGATTATGGAAAAAATGGGTTAAAGGCTCATGATGTCGAATTGCCCTAAAGACCCCTTTATCAATTGGTGCCACCTACATAGACAATATTCTGAATAGGGCCTTATAATTATGTGTTTCTCCCATATGTGTTAGCTTGTGTGTGCACAAGGTTGTAATGTGTGATAAACAAAGACACACAGTGACCTAGCTTGTAACAAGTGGAAAATATGGTTCATGGGTTTCTCCTTTAATGCTTTAGACCTATGGAATTATTGATCCTATGACTAACATAGAAATAGAGATGGATATGGTAGGTTTTCTCACTTGAATTTTTGATTGAGTGCTTTTTGGTATATGGCCTTGTGAGTTGTATGTGATTTCTAGGTGTTTACTAGGTGAGGAATGAATGAGAGTTGATATTTTATAGATACCAATCCATTTTAGAAATATCATGCATTAAAGCACTTAGGCCGACCTTTGGGATACATTTAATTTTGTAAATTAGATGAATTTTAGGCACTGGACACTTTGTTGTAAAAGTGGACATTTATGTCGATGCAGGTGTCTATCTGGGATGCAAGTGTTAAGTGAGTTAGGAAACAGGTACATGTCCAGAACTGGCAGTGAAGGATAATAATCAAGTTTATAAGTCTTTTGCATAGTATCTAAGGCATAGTGTGATGCATCCTCTTCAAAAGAAACTCAATCCACACGTTTAAGACATCATCAACATCAATGCTTTGTCTCTGCAAATTCTCTTAAATTTGGGAGGTATTCTTAAAAGAAATGTCTTTCTTAAAAAATATGCATTAAAGATGTTTGTCACTATTAAAGAGAAGACGAGATTGACCATAAAATACAAATAATAATAGGAAATATCTTTATAAAATTAATTATTGATAATAAAATAATGAAAACAATATATTCACTTTGCAAACAAAGAAAAAATAATAAAAAATAATATTTATCAATATTTTTATTTTTCAAAATACAAGCATACAACTAACAATGACATCTCTCAATACTAATAAAATATATTAAAAGAGTCTATCCGTAACAACTTATTCATTTGATATTTATTTATTTGTTTTTATATAAAATAGATGATGCTCAATTGACTTTTTAAATACTGCCTACTGACTTTAGAGTTGCACCGAGAAGTAGCATTGCTAACATAGCTTTCTTTCGTTTACCCTTAGCCATTCTTTATATTACATTTATTTATAATTTACGTTTCTAACATGCTAAAATTAAAAGTAATGATAAGAAATCTTCGCAACGCGAGCAATTCTATTGTCTCCTTTCTTATACCCTGAACAACCGATAAACTCAAAAAAACTCTAATAATTAAAAGAAGACACCATTGGTCTATATTTTATTTGAGAGAGGGAGACGAGGATGAATGTATAAAACGACAGATTTGTTTCATCATCAGCGCCACATTCTTCGACCCAGAATTCAGCAAATGGAAAACATGGCCTTCACCTTTTGTCTCAATCAACTCCGCATCCTTTCCTGCCTTGATCAGCGCTTCGTGATACCAGACGCCTCTATCTTTATGAAAATCGTTCTCTGCAACAAACACAACAATCTTCGAATACACAAGACTGCAGAGGCTTGGAGCACCCGGAGCAACAGGGTTGCAGAAGGGGTGATCTTTATTAGCCCCTTCTGGCAGGGAAAACTTCCAAATACCATCACACCTTTTAACATATCCTTCGTTTTCAGGGCTCCCTTCAGATCCAATCGATTCTTCTCCCCCAAAGAAAGGGTGAACCACAATGGCCCCCACCACACGCAGGCGCCCCCATTGCTTCTCACGAGTTCCCACCTGGTGCACTATGTTGCCTCCCGCGCTGTCACCCGCCACGAAACACGAGGCCAATCTGCATGTGAATCGATCCACGGATCGAATCCCTTTTCCAGCTATTCGAGCACGCTGAAGCAGTCATCGTAGGCGACAGGGAGGCGGTGCTCTGGCGTTCTTCTGTAATTCACCGATATGCAAATGATGTTGGCCTCCTTCGCCAGTAAATTGAGATAATTGTGATAAGGTGGGGAGGCGGCGGATCCGATGCAGAAGGCCCCTCCGTGAATGCATACAAGTATTGGGATTTTGGGGCTCTTTGCCTCCATACGAGGAAGGTAGATGCGAACATAAAGCCCTGTGTTGTCATCCAATGTTACGTCTTTGGAAGCCACTTCTGCAAGGGGTGAATGGTCGGGGGGCACCTCCTCAGTGCCTTGGAGGCGTTGTACAGATCCATCTGTGTATATTTTTATATAGGGAGAAATTTCAAAAGCTATGGAAGGAGACTCCATTTTTTTCCGCTTCTATTAAACCCATAACCATAAAACGCTATCTACCTTGTCTACAGACTGTACGCAGAATTATTTTATTTTTGAGCCTGAATTATTCGCGGTTGTCCGCCGTTGGTGTCATTGCCACGGTACGTTGGTTTTCGTGTCCAAATTTTGAGTTTTCTGTCAATCTTCGCAATGATGGATGTATTATTGTTTTTTAATACAATTTAAAAAAAGAAAGATGATAACACCAGGCAAATATTTTATAACAGAAATATAATTGTTTCCGTTATTTTTTCATACGAGGAAACATATAAAGACAATATATATGTTTACCATTATAATCCTTCTAACTTTTTTAGGGTCTATCAAAAATTTCAGTCTTGAGTCCATATAGTTTACCAAAATAATTCTAATTTTATTTTAGAAAAGTATGCATTATTTCATGTAATTTTCTTAAAAAGATGAACACAAAACAAAGTGACATAACAAAACAATTAGTGCATGCCATGATAGAGTGATTTGCTATAACGTTAATAAGATTGTCTAAAAGTCATATTACTTTTTAAATTAAAATATTAATTTGTCCCTTGTTACTAATTTAAGATGTAAGCAAATAAATTTAGAAGCACATTTATAATATAATATTACAGTTTAATTATAAATATGATTATGACTGACTTCGAAATTTCAATTAAAATTAAATATTGTGTTTTGACATGGTGATGAAAAAGTAATAATTCACTTAGCAATTTTTTTAAAATTTTTTTTCAAAAAAAATATATATATATTTTATTATTAATTGCTAGTTTTATGATCAGAATTGAAACAATCAGAAAATGCAACACAATGAACAATGAACACAACAATATATCATGGGAAAACCCTTCAACTTGAAGGGAAAAACCCAACAACAATATATCTCTTATATATTGAATGATAAGAACAACAATTTGCTTGACAATGGCCAAATCCAAGGCCTACAGGGATGGCTTCACTTCTTGAAGCACAAAGAATAAGATCACACTTGATAAATCTAATTTGCTCTTAAAATAACTTGATCTACTCCTTATAAGTCTGCTCTGCCTTGTGAATTATGCTTCTCCTTATTCTTCTTGAACAATGAGAAATCATTCTATATATATACAAGTGAGAGGAAAGAGTCGCATCTCTTCAATTTCCCTTTCGGCCTCCACCAAACAAATTATGTCTTAAATAATACAATAGGTTAGGCTGGACGTGAGAGCCTGACACTGCTCCTTCAACATCAACACTCCCTCTCAGCTAGGGAGGATACTTCTAGCAACATAAGACATCACCTCATTGTGATGTCAATCACAATGGCTACAACAATGTATAGAATGTACAAGTGTTCATCACTTTACATGACATCCACCATGGTTCTCCTAGAGGGTGGAATCAATGAATTTCACCTCGAACTCCTCTCATAGATAAGAACTCATTATCAAGGGATTTCACCTCGAACTTCTCTCACAGAGAAGAACTCACTATCAAGGGATTTCACCTCGAACTTCTCTCATAAAGAAGAACTCATTATCAAGGGATTTCACCTCGAACTTCTCTCACAGAGAAGAACTCACTATCAAGGGATTTCACCTCGAACTTCTCTCACAGAGAAGAACTCTCTATCAATGGATTTCACCTCGAACTTCTCTCACAGAGAAGAACTCGTTATCAAGGGATTTCACCTCGAACTTATCTCATAAAGAAGAACTCGTTATCAAGGGATTTCACCTCGAACTGCTCTCATAGAGAAGAACTCGCTATCAAGGGATTTCACCTCGAACTTCTCTCACAGAGAAGAACTCGCTATCAAGGAATTTCACCTCGAACTTCTCTCACAGAGAAGAACTCGCTATCAAGGGATTTCACCTTGAACTTCTCTCATAAAGAAGAACTCGTTATCAAGGGATTTCACCTCGAACTTCTCTCACAGAGAAGAACTCATTATCAAAGCTTTGGCAGCTTCTACAATAGATTTGTTCTGCCTTTCTGCAACACCATTCTATTGAGGGTTGTAAGGGACACATAACTCCCTCTTAATTCATGCTTCAATGCAAAAATTATGGAATCCTTCAGAGGTGTACTCCCCTCCATTTTTAGATCTCATAACTTTGATTCTTTTCTCAGATAAGTTCTCTACCTAAGCTTTAAACTCTTTGAACCTCTCAAGTACTTCTTTAGATTCTATGGTACAACCTTTGCAGGTACCTACATGCTCCTAGTAGAATTTTGGAAGACTCATGACCATCTTCTCCATGATAGGTAGAGCCCAAAAGTGTAGGTGAGCTAATCTTTGATGTCAAAGATCACACAAGCTTGAAGAATCATGTACTAATGCCTGAAGTGGACAAGTGATTAGCCTATAGAGGCTCTCATGTCTAACTCCAATTATAGGCACGATGAGGTAGCTGGAGACAGAAGTAGTTGGTGATTAATTCCAATACTTCCCCCTTAATCACAACTACTGCTATCTATGATGCACAATAGATCTCTTTTTAGCTCTGCAGAACTCTTAATTATTGAATGCCATTCTATGACCATTAATACAAGTTCTTGATGGCTATTACTACCATCTCACTATGTGTTTCATCACTTACATCCTTTTTCAATACACATCTATGCGGCACTTTTCAATGCCTATGGTTGTACATGACTGATTTGTATTCACTTATATCAAGATGACCATGTGTTGCTTCATAGCCTCTAAAGAAATAGTGAGCTCTAATTATTTTCCTATTGCAGTGTGAGGAATTAAACATCACACCGCTTTGGCACACGCCCTTCCATTTTGGGGGAATAGGTCCCAGGTCTCTGTCATGGAAGCAATCGTTCTCAAGCCAAATTTTAGTGTCAACAACGCCCACAATTACGTCATTTCCATAGTGAGATATGAAGAACAATAGAGTATTGACCTGAGCATAGGTCAAGGGTTCAAGCCCAATAGTAATCCAGTCTGTTACTGGGTGGGTGAGTTGGGATTCGGGCATCGACAATCTTAACAATGGCCTTAGGCCAAAGCTCAAATCGAATCAAAATACTCGATCATCAGCCTGCCACTCTTTGCAGAGCAATAAGAGATCCAAACCAAGAAACTGAAACATATGGTAAACTGAGGCAAAAAATAAAGTTCCATGCAATAATAGATCTCGCATTACAGCGGAAACATGGTTTCCATTTCTTTCATAACCAAGCTCGAGGTTGGAAGCCCAATTTCGGATGGCAATCCAACTCGTGCTAGAAATCTGGCTTGAGTTTCATCCACAGTACAGAAATCTAAGGCAAAAATAAAGTCCCATGCAATAAACGATCTCGCATTATAGAGAAAACATGGTTTCCATTTCTTTCCCGACTGGAGTATCCAAAATTATTTACAGATGAAAGGGGGAACAATATCTCTCCCATGTTTTCACTTGCTTTCCTGCAAGGGCATTTGAAGAATACCCTCCCCCCATTTGCCCTGATAACCACTACCCTCTGCTCCTGCTCTGCTTTGGCGATGACAGACCTCGACTTCTCTACCTCCTGCTGCGCTACCTGCTTTTGCTCCACAGCTCACCATAACTCTGGCCCATATAACAGGTGCGTGATCGCCACATCATCCAAAAAAATATTGAAGTTCTTGGCATGATGAACCAAGGACTCCCTTATCATAATAGAGACGTATGGGCGTTCAGTGAGCAGTTGGTCTGCATTGAACTACGCCACCACGGACTTGACAACCTCATTGCCGATGGAAGGCAAGATGAGCTCATTGTAATTGAGATAGAGCTGCTGGAATATGTCTGGCAGGGAAGCCCCCTCTAGCCTTGACAACATCTTGAGCGAAAGGTTCACCATCTGTAGGTCCTTCGTGCTCGTGATGGTGCTGATGTTATAGGGCTTCAACTTGATCTCAAGGATGTAGGGTTTCTATAACCATGGCACTAAAAAAATGGGTTCCCTCTCCCACGCTCTCGACTAAGATGCCTCTGAACCGGTTGAAGAGGACGGCCTGTGGCCTCCGTCTACGGTGTAAAGCGAGGTGTTTAACATGCTCACTCCTATTCCTATGCTAATGACAGTCGTTGCCAGCTTACCTAATGCTGTCTGCGCAGACATACCTGAACTTGATACTGATACTGGTACCAATCAAGATTTTACCTCTGCCAACATATACCCTTCTTAAAAAAACCTTCGCAAACAAAAGCCTCCATCAAGCATCGTGAGGTTTTCCTACGTTTAAAGCATAACCATTTGAAATCTGATCATGATGTTCTTCAAACTCGCTCTGATACCATGTTAGTTTTATGATCAGAATTGAAACAATAAAAAATGCAACACAATGAACAATGAACACAACAATATATCCTGAGAAAACCCTTCAACTTGAAGGGAAAAACCCAACAACAATATATCTCTTATATATTGAATGATAAGAACAACAATTTGCTTGACAATGGCCAAATCCAAGGCCTATAGGGATGTCTTCACTTCTTGAAGCACAAAGAATAAGATTACACTTGATAAATCTAATTTGCTCTTGAAATAACTTGATCTACTCCTTATAAGTCTACTCTACCTTGTGAATTATGCTTCTCCTTATTCTTCTTGAACAATGAGAAATCACTCTATATATATACAAGTGAGAAGAAAGAGTCGCATCTCTTCAATTTCCCTGTTGGCCTCCACCAAACAAATTATGTCTTAAATAATACAATAAGTTAGGCTGGAAGTGAGAGCCCGACGCTACTCCTTCAACATCAACAATAATTATTAATGTTATGGATAAATAATTAATTGTTAAGTAACATATATTATATATTCAAAATATAAATGAAAAAATATTAAATTTTTCTTATAATAAAACGATGCAAATATTAATATTAAAAATATTACATAATCATTTATTAAAATATAAATCTTAAAATATATCAATAAAATATATTAAATTATTTATATTATAAAATAAAAATAAAAAACAAAATTAAAACTATAATTAAAAATTTATATCATTTTTTTAATTTTTTAATTTAATTAATTATTGAGATTTCCCAACCAATCCATAGGGCTTAAAAAAAACCATACAAAACCATTAAACTCTAATGAAAAGTTAAAAATCATTATCTAGAAATTAATACTAACAAATTCAAAAAACTCAAAAAATTAAAATTTGACACATTGGCATACATCGATGTATAAGTCATATTTCATTAATGTTGTTCTAGGTTAGAGACAATTTTTGATTAATTTATTTTTGTTTTGCGACAAGCAGTGAGCCCATACTAACCTAACTTCACAAAACATATAAATATATTATATTTTTTCCATGTTTCCACATGTTATAATTTACATATTTATTTTTTGCCACTTGTTTTAGTTTACTCTATTAAATTTAAGTTTTGGTAATTAATTTTTATTTTATTTTTGATCAATGTTTAAGATCTCTATCATTAATTTATTATATATATATATATATATATATATATATATATATATATATTCTTATAATGCTTTATCAATATATTGTTTAATGGTAATTTATATGTTATTTTGTATTTGTCTCTTAGATGCACGTGTGTATATGTTGATTAAGATATTATAAAATCGAGGATTAGATGTGACGATTATAATTGTTCACATTATCAACAATCTAAGTTCAAAACCATTTGATTTATTCATGTATGTGGTTGTTATTTTCAAAAAATACTTTGGTCTATCATGTGGTATCATGAAACTTATACATTTGTCAATTCCACCCGTTACATGAGGTAATCGTCGATAAACACCACTTTAAATAGCAGGGGCACTAACCACATATAATACACATGGAATGAGTCTCAATATAGTACAATTGATATCAGAAATACCAATCGTCAAGGCTTCACCTTCACTCTAGTATCAAAAGTATACTCATTCTAAGACATGCCTATCTCTCTCACATTTACCTACATCCATTACACAAGAATGAAATATTTTAAATATGTAATGTCTAAAGAAGAAGAAGGGGCAAGACTTAGTTCAAAACCTCTTCTATTACATTTACAAACAATGCATTTTCCTCCATAATTCTAATAAGAGTATTCACAATAGTTTTTCATATTCATTCATAGTAGTACATTGCTTTACACTCATTTGTATTAAAAACATTACTTTACTATAAGATAAAGTCACATCCCTTACTATGTACTCATGCATAGCCTATCAAAAAGAAATTTTGAAAGAACCTTTTCAAATTATTCCACCTTTTGAAACACTTTTGAATATACGTCAACCATGACATTATGTGGTTGAAAAAATAGCTTAAAAATATCCCTATTTTCATTGAGATGACACATGTTTCCATCATGAATTGGATGACTGAAATAGTTTAGTGGAAGCTACGAAGTGCATTGACATATGTGACATGTCAATAAACTTCACACGTGTATCTAGTACGGATTTTTCAAATCCATCACTTAAAAATATTGTATTGTTTCCTCTCACCATTACCATCCAACTCATCTTAAAATATTTCACCGCTTTTATGTTTTGTATGACTTTGTCTTTCCCCACCATTTCACCATTACTCAAGCTCACCATGAAACAAAATGTCTCTTCTCAGTACAATTCATTTCCATGTTATATGAAGGAAAACACCACTTCATTTTCTACAATCACCTCTATAAGAAATATTAAATTATTGTTGCTTAATATTGCACATTCAAAAAGTGAAACACAATCAAAAATCATAAATTTTAAATGAAATATAACTATAAATTTACACTCTTTTACTTCACAAAACCCCACTTCACTAAAATATCAAACACCCCTACCAATATAATTTACAGCTTCATTAATAATTACTAATTTAATTTTTTTTTTTTTTTTTAAATTTTTAAAACAACAAAACCCATACTAACCTAACTTCCCAAAAAAAAAAAGTATAACGATTTAATATTGTTTTCCAAGTTTCCACATATTACAATTTACATATTTATTTTTATCAATGTTGTAATGTACTCTATTTAAAAACCCAATAAATACCAAATAGTACATACAACGTAGTTGTTGTAGAGGGATGATCTAAAGGCGTGGAAAAATATATGTTATGGAACGGTGCAGAATTGTTCCGAGCAGTTTGGATTGAATGGACACCATTCCTGCACCAGATTTTTCCCCACAATTATGCAATTGGGTTGTGGTAGGAGAGCCTAATAACAACGTTTATTATTTCCTTTTGCTGGTCGTCTCACACAATTACTAAATTTGACGGCCGACAGTATTTTCGCCCTTTTTAATAGTAAAAGAAAAAAATTTAAGATTGGTGAAATCTGGGACAGACTCTCCAAAATCTTAAAGATTTATAATAACTAAATAAATTATTTTCAATATTTATTTTTTGAAATATAAATTATACTAGCATTAGCATATGAAATCTATGTCATTGCAATCTACTTTTTAAAAATACATATAAGTAGACATCAGGATTTAGATAGAATTAATTATGACAATATCTGACGAGCTATGGATAAATAAGATTGATTTTATAGTTTGGCCCACCTGACAACTGGAATTGTATTTCTTTTCCACGATAACTCTGTACATCGCATGGATAGTGTGTGACAGATTTTGGCGTGCAAGTTACTTTTGCAGGTCCTCTACAATGTAAGGTGTAAACTTCATATCCATGTTTATCATATTCTTTGCATTTTTCTTTCCACATTTGCATAAAATTCTCGATGAAAACTCTGTGTTCTGTATAATGCTAATAAACCTGTGTCATCTATATGTTCTGTGTAGTTGACTTGTCAAGACCATTGTGTGTCCCATATATATCAGTATAAAGTGATGTTGGATAGTGAATGGAATCGTCAATAAAAGGATTTTCCCATTTTTGGCGTATGAACGTTATGTTTTTTTATTTTATTTCAAAATATTTATAATCACATTGGTTTTGTTTCTCTACTTCAATTTTTTTGTTTGTCCACTTTAAACAAAAATTTGTTTGTCTATTTAAAAATGTTTTAAGTGTTGACATTTTATTTTGGTATAAGATTCGTTATTAAGTATAAATTTATATTGTTATGTGATATATATATATATATTTATTGATCATTGGTTTAGATTGAGTTTTTATTATATTTTTATTTTTTATTGGTTGAGGAGAAAAGTAAAAGAAGATAAGTAAAAATGAACTTTAATTAAGAGAAAAAATGGTTTTTTATTTAAATAGAAAAGCAAATTTTATTAAGTTCTTTTAATGTGATAATTGTGTTCACATATCTATTTAATTATTTTCTTCAAGTTCTGATCAATGAATAAGTCCCTGGACATATACAAATTCAACTTCATAACTTGTTAGATCATTGGTAACACAAAAATATTTATAAAATAACACAATTTTTGGAGATAGTAGAGTTATTGGGTATGTGAGTTTTTCTTCATTTTAAAATATAAGTTGAGTTTTAAAGTTATTCGGTATATGAATTTTATGGTATATTTGATATGCATGATATGTGTTTGATGTAACTTAATTGTCTCATGTATTATTTACATGCTTGGTTTGAGTCCAATAGATGAAATGTTTTCTGTGTACATAGTCATAAATTGACATGTTTTCTATCATTATTTTGCTAATCACAATCTTCTTGTGTTTTATGTTACCATGTTCCATATCATAAAAAAAATTGTTTTCTTAGATTACAGTAGTTTTCATTATGCATCCATTTGGGGGCAACAAGTAAATATTTTATCCCTAATTTACATTGGTATAGTTTACATTGATAAGACTTAACTTCTTATATCTTAAGCTAACATGGCACATGTTACTCCTGAAATTATGTTGCTTATATATTCTTGAACCCATATCCAGCATACTATTAGTGATCTTACATTACTTATATCATGGGCCTATGTGGGAAACCTATTATTGATCTTATTTTAGTTATGTCTTGGACCCTTTTGTGGTGAATTAGTGATAACATATGGAATTATAGATTATATCTTTATATATTATATGCCAATAGTCTCATATTTCATTTTAAAATTGGTTTATTTAATCCTTCTCTTTTGAGATGTGAGGTTCATATGTTTATATAAATTTTTAAAAGGGAGCATATATCTTAGACGTCATTTTTAAATATATTCTATTGGGGAAAGTGTATTACCATATTAAATAAGGTATATTTAAAGGCCACAAAGTAATAGAGTGTCTAAATCCAACTTATACTAATATAAATTTTATTTTAGATTTGGAGTCTCCATTGATAACACATCAAATTTATTGAGTTTACTTAGAGTAGTATTCAAATTTATTTAGACAATTACTAAAAAGTGTGTTGAGGTTAAATTATCCAATATACTACTAAAAAATATCATGTATTTAGTTTGTTGTTCATGAGTTTAGACATGTGTATATGAAAACAATTGAGAGGATGTGTGACTCAGTTCCATTTCCTACCACAATAAGATATTTTTTTTTCATTTTTTCAAATTTATAAATACAATTATTATTTGGAACTCACCCATGCATATTTTTAAAATGAAAGAGCATTGTTGTAGATCTGCAAGTACATTATATTTTGCATATCCTTATAAGCATAAGATGTTTCTTTGGATCTTTAGGTGCATAAAATATTATATCTTTTTCTACCCTAATCTGTATTAATGGATGAGATTAATATAATTAATATTTTCATTTTAAAATGTAATTTAGATCAATAGATATGGTATTCAAGCATACATATGAATGTTAAACAATGAGTTTTTTTAATTTGACAAGAGCATATACTAAATATAGTAAGTACTAAAGAGATCACAATACTTATAATTTTAGGTTGACTTTTTTCATTATGACTATATCTTGGAAGTGAAAATCAAAGATATATAGGCATGCAATTCCTTTATTTTTATAATTGGTTCACTATATTTGATGGGTTAGTTCTATAGTATCAAGTTAGTATTGTAATTTGATATTGACCTACTAGTTAGTACTAACCTATGTATAATTAGTCAACAATCAATATATGATCACATGTGACTATCTCTTCTTGTTCTATTTTTATGATACCAAATCCTGATGACACACACAAATCCAAAAATTAGCCTTGTTTGACTTCAAACCATATGTGTACTTATGAGAGGTAAAAAGATGTAAAATATGGGGGAAGTGTAATGGAATAAACTAACCTCAACCACCCTCATTTGATGATTGATTGATTTTTATGTATCCAATACTCCAAGGATAAAAATGAAGTGACATGTAGTTCTCCCACCTAATGTGAGTGGGGAATTATGCTCCTTCATTATGTGTATAAAACTAATGAGTGATATTGATACTTGACAATGCTTACTTTGACATGTATTTAAATGCTCAAACCTTGGGATGTGACTATTCCTAATGATAAGTTTGAAAATTGAGAAGAATATGGCATATTTTCTTAGTGTATAGATGTATAATAGATAAGTGTCAAGTCCATTTTTAATGAGACCTTGATTTATTTATATATGAATTCAATTGAATAATTTTTCATGCCATCGACATACTAGGATTATGGCAAGACTTTAAGGATTTCTTTAATTTTATAAAATAGTTGTTGTTGGGAGAAGGTTGGCTTTGACCAGACGGATCAATATCAACTGACAATGTTTACCATCATGGTGAAACTTACATGTGTATAGATGGATATAAATTAGAGTATAGAGATTTTTGTGTATAATATTTAGTAGGTTTGTAATAGACAATGAGGTTTATGTAGATGTTTTATAATAGAAAATAAGGGTTTCCTCATAGAATAACATACAAGAGTGAAAGGATGGTGAATTAGGACCTTGTTTGAATTCTTAAGTCATGTATGATAAATGTGCATCAATCTTATCATTTTCAAGTACCAAAAACTAGATTTTAGTATCTAAAAATGCCCCATCTTTATTCTATTAATAGAATTAATAGAGTAAAAGGATAAAATATACTTGAGTGTGTAAAAAATAGTTTTCCATCTGGGGTGTGGCTCAAATGTATAAATTTTCTCCACGCCAATAATGTTTCCCTCAAAACATTTTGGAGATGATGGCTTCTTACTGAAGCATTATAGAATTGGGGCGATTATGTCTAGAACTTGTGTAACTATGTAGGATACTAAGTTGGGAAGGCAACATGACCCAACCCTCATGAATGTGGTTAACATTATGTGATTTAGTAACCTAAATAAATATGTAAGAAAAATATAGGTAACCATGTGTCTATGTTCAATTGAAATAATTCACTACTTAAGTAAATGAGATATCCAATCATGAAATGTTTGATCAAAATGAATTGACCATTGTATAAGGATTATAGATTCAATAGTAATATATTTTTCTAGTTTGATATAGTTTGATTCATGTAAAAATAAATAAAATATGATCAAAATAGAATGGGTAAATTTCATTCCCCCATCATGTATGCAACTTTAATTTTGTGGATTCAAATAATGCATAATAGAATTCATAATTGAAATAGAATGAACCATGTCCATTTCCCCATCATGACCACTAATTTTATAAGTGTGATGTATAATGATAACCATTTTCCATTAAAATGTAATAGTGTTTTTGTGTATATGTGCATGAACTAGTATCATACCTCTTGAATCTATACCAACTAATACAAAATGTTATACATATATATCTTGAATTTGAGAACATGTATTTCAAATATATGTTTTTGAAACAATAAATAGTCAAAGAAATGGTTCACCTTGATTAAAAAGAAAAATGAATGATACAGAATGAATTTGCTTATAATCATTTTCAAGCATGCATTTTTTTTGCCTCACTCATCACACATAGTATTCAAGGTTACAAAGAATATATCATACATGATTTTAAGTTAATGGACACTAATATATTATGATGTTAGGAAAATTGAATCAATTCTTTTACAAGATATAATTGATTTGCTCACTTTAATTACATTTGAACAAACTATGTTCATGGAATAATGATTTGTGAATTAAAAACAAATCTTTCCCAAATACAATGAAATTTGAAAATGCATACATATAATCCTTTTTTCAGTTGTTATTTTTCATTTCTAGACATTGACACACATAAATATATATGCATCACCAATTACATTTTTTTCACATATTACAATTTCTATTGTATAGGTATTGTCACAAAAAACATTAAATTATTATACATTGATACTAGGAGACTTCAATCTAAATATGGTTTCACCTATAAAACTAAAACTATTCTCAAGAAACACATGTCAAATCATACTTTGAATTTTTTTCTTTTAAGGAAACATAAATTTATCAAAAAATAATACAGATTGTGTGGTCCAATTATGATACAAATAAATAGTTGAATATATTTGAGAAATATGCATATTGGACTAACCATGCTTCTATTTTTTTAATGCTTACAAAATTAAAAATCATAGCACAATAGTTAGTCACAAAATATAGAAAACATAAAGGTATTAGTTAATTGAAAAAATGTATTACCTTTTTTTTGGATTTTGTTTCATAAAATTCCTAATTTTTTGTTTATGCATTTTTTACATAATTAGAAATTAGTTTTATCTTTCCATTTTTAATTTTGTTTTCTTCAGGAAACCTTATAATGTATATATGGACAAAGTAATGCATTCAAACAAAAAAAGTGATTTCAATAAATATATGTTTGGGTAGGTATCCACTATGAAATTAAAAAAAAATGTGAATTCTCCATTAAAGGGAAAAAACTATTAAAATTATTCTCCTTTTCTTTCTCTAATCTTTGTATTTTTTAACAAAACTAGTATGACTAGCATGTCTTCTCCAAAATCAAAGAACTCAAAATAGAGATTTCAAATATGAAAGTAGGTAAACAATGATATGCTATACATGTGGATAATTTTTTTTAATTCCAAGTAGCAATTGTAACATAAATTTTGCACTATTTTATTTTTATCAATAAATTTTTCATTTCTATTCATTCAACTATAATAGCATGTGTGTGTGTGTGTGTGTGTGTGTGTGTGTGTGTGTGTGTGTGTGTGTGTGTGTGTGTGTGTGTGTGTGTGCGCGCGCGCGTGCGTGCAAGAACTAGTAGCATGCCCCTTGGATTTGTACCATCTAATATAGAATGCCATGCACATATATGTTGAATTTGAGAACATGTATATTAAATGTATGTGTATGTGAAAACTTTTAATTTTTTCTTGTAAGGTGTTTTGCTTATGTTAATGCATATGTACAAAAGTATGCATGAATTTCTGCTCAAATGTATGGAAAGTGAATTCATATCATCTTGTAATCTATCTTAATGTAACCATATCTATCATGTATGTGAACTAATATTATATAGGAACTATTTGAATCTTTGAAATCTTTGAAATAGGTTCTTTGATCTAGTTTTTACTCATGGAGGCTTATGTCTCTATAACAAGGTAATGCCACCCTTTCTAAATGATGAATGTATCATGTAAGTCAATCATCTCAAAATAAGTCAATTTGATTATCAAGGTCAAGGGTTGGGCAAGCATGCTCAAGGAATCACTACTCCTATTCCAACAGTTGATAATGTTTGTCACCAAGGTTTGATATTTATTGAACATCTTGAGGTAAAGAAATCATAGAAAAAATTTATCAAAGGAAAAGATCTAGATACACAAAAATTCAACACTAGCATTCCATTGGTTCAAAGTCAAGATGATAATGATGAGTGTAACAAAATAGGTTATTATGATTTCAAAGATACCGATAATGAATTTGAATATTCAGAGTCATATTCATATCCATTCCCTTATGATTCAAAATCATATATGACCCTCTTTTTGATATAGGACACCATGATAGGGATTCTCCCATGAGACTCACCAGTTAGTATCATCTCTCCTTAGTGTTTCCTGTACATAGTTTCTTTTGTTTACTTGTATAAAGTTTCTCAAAATTTCTTGTACATAGTATCCTAATGCTTGATTATACATATCTCAAATATATCAAAAATTAAAAAACAATATAACATATTCAAAATACAAAAACATTCAAATAATTCAAAAATACCAAAAATATTTTTGATTGTATGCATTATCCATGCTTTAAATTTAAAATATTATGCTAGAATTACATTTTTTGTTCTATGCTATTGTTTATAGATTTATCTACATTACCATGCTTTAATTAATCTTATTTGAGTGAGTGCAATGACATCCAATTCTTTGATTGCTTTACTCTAAGCATTGAGGGGGCATCCAACTTATACATCGAGACACACATCGATATACATACCCATGTGGGGCATCTTCTACATGACTATACCACTCAGGTTATGTCATTCTTGCACCACACACTTTAGTTATCATGTTGATGTACATTACTTACATGATTACACTGATTATTGTATCAACACTCACTAGTATATAACACTTGTGTATTTCTTAGCATGTACCAAGTATTTTACTAACATGTCTTACATATATTCATTTCTTGATTTGATTAGTTAGATGCATTTGTAATTCTAGTTTATTACATGATTTCTTTTCTTATTAGCATTAGCTTGATGTGATTGCATTTATCAAATCTTGTTTGTCTCCATTATGTACCTTAGGACATTTTCCAATGTCCTTTACTTCTATTCATGTGTGTGCCTTAAGACATTTTACAATGTCCTTTACCTATACTCCTCTATGCGATTGTGGATTCCACACCAACTTGCTTGTTTCAACTATATATGTATGTGGCATTTGAACATGCCTTGTATGTCTTCTTTCTAGTTTGAGTGACATGTTCCCATGTCCCTTGTTTGTTTGGCCCCTTGGCCACTCTTGTATGTTTCTTTCTTATTGCCTTGTGTGCTTGTTACTTGATTGCTTTCGATTATTGCAATTACATGATTTGCATCATGTATTTTTTTATATTTTCTTGGATGACATGATGGACATCATGCTCCATCCCTCCTTGACCAAACTAACATTTCTAGTTTTAATTCAATTCAAGTACATTTCACATGATTTCACACTATTATATATATCTAGGCATACCCCTATTGATCTAAGAATCTCTTAATTTAAACCATGTTATATCTTGATATATCTTGTTGATTATCATTGTTATATTATGTATATTTCTAGTAAAACACACTTATAAGGCTTCTTCTTCTGAAGGAAATCTTTTCAGGGTACCTATTCCTACCTTTAAAAGAGGGGGAAACAAATAGGGGTTTTACTATAGAGATCAAAGTTCCTATCAGTAAAAAAAATCTAGTTTTAGAACAACTAGAATAGAAACTAGTCATCAAACCACTCAGAATAGAACAAGCAAACAACCAAGAATATAGAATAGTGATCATTTTTAGCCCAAGAAAACATCAATATAGGAGGGTTACATTGATGCTAGTCTCTGGGTTAAACATATGTGTTATGTATGGAATGCCTACATGAACATGATGCAACCACCTAGATGTTTCATAGTCTTTCATCACCTTCAATTTAGTGCATTCATATTTGGGTCGTCGACTATTACTCCTAGTCAAATAACAAAACTCTAGTTCTTCTCCTCATAGTGGCTATGGGAAAAAATGGGTTAGTGGGAACACAATGTTGAACTACCCCAAAGACCCCTCTACCAATTATCACCACATACATAGCCAATAATTTGAAAAGGGCCTTAGAATTATGTAATTCTCCCCTATGTGTTTACTTTTGTGTAAATCATGCAATGTTACAAACAAGTAAAATAGTGACCTAAATTGTAATTTGGAAAATATAGCCATTGCGATGCTCCTTTATTATTTTAGACATGTGTATGTGTTGTTATTATGATTAATATGAGAATAAGATAAAATATGAAATATTTAATTTTATTGAGTGCTTGATCGAATGATTTTGATAGGTTTCCTTAGTCTATGTTAAGTGATGAATGAGTGAGGCTTGATATTATATTTATATCAATTTATTTCAAGAAATAACTCATGTTAAATAACATAGGTTGACCATTAAGATACATTTCATTACCAAATTATATGACTTTAGGTCATTAGACACTTGTGTTGGAGTAGGACACCTGTGTTCATGCATGTGTCTATCTGGGACATAAATGTCCATGGAGTAGGAAAATAGGTATAGGCTCAATATTTGTAGAGGCATAAGATAATTAGGTTTTAGCATATTGGGAGAGATAAAAGGCATAGGTCATCAATATAATTCTAATCAGACTAAGAAATAGGCCAAGGGACATAAGAGAGAATAAATGTGAGACTTGTAGAAGTAAAAAAGGTTTATAACTAAGAGGAATAATGAAGGTCTAAGTTTTCCAAGTGTACAAGACTGAGGTACTATACAGTTCATAATTATCATCTACATTTTCCCCCTTTAATCTAGTATTTAAATTGATAGTTTACAGAAAATGAGTGCGTACCTAGGTGTGTATAACACACTGTATCTTTACTCGAGTCCAACTTGAGTTATTCATTGATGGCTAACCTTCAATGAAGGGCATGTTATAGGATATAGTCAATTTATATAAGCTAAAATTGAAAGCATTAAAATGATTTTAATTTAAAGAGGTAAAGTTATAAGATTACACATGTGTATTGATGTAACCATCTTGCCTATTGACAACTTGATTTGAAAGATGTATCATTATGAATCAATAAAACTAAGATTAGTAAAAATATAAATCTAGAAAGTGCATATATCTAAGGATATTGAGAGACAAAGAAATATAAGAGGGGTTATTACTTCAACCTTAAAGCAAAGATGGATTTTCACTTGGTAGTTGAGACTATCTCAACCATGCAACACAATCATACTTATAACCTTGTTAGTGTGAGTGAACTAAGTCAACTCAAACTATCAAATTGGTGAGGATGGATGATACAATCAAGTCCAATTGAAAGCTTAGAAAGATTTAGAAATTTAATCATCTTAACTATACCAAAAATTGAACCAACTACTGTAATATATTGACTCAATATAGTTCATAAAAGTCTGACCTGGTGGGTTGTGATAGTCCTTGAAAGTGTTTAAAATTTGAAATTGATTTGGATTTTATAATATTAGACATGTCTCATTCCAAAACTATGTATAACAATAGCACCAATGTATATAATTTCACCACAATTATGTATTTGAATCATATAACATATAACTAATAAAATTTATAAAAACAAGCATTGAATAACTATGCATAAATGAGATGATGTAGATCCTACACATATAATAAATTAGTGGAAATCTTGATGTATTTTATTATAAATAGACTGGATATCATTTATGTAGTCAACCTAAGTTTTAGATTCATATAAACATCAAAATAGACATATTGGCAAGTAGGTAAGAAGATCTTGAGGTACGTTAATGGAATAATAGGATATAGAGTTTTGTATGCATTAACATATGAATTTTAGTTAGTTGGATACATGAATAATGATTATGATAATAGTCTTGATAATATAAGAAACACATCAGGATATGTGTTCCATATCGGGTTGGGAGCTATGTCATGGAGTTCAAAGAAATAACGAATTGTCTTACTCTCCATAGTTAACGCTAACTATATAGCAGTGGATTCAGTAGCATGTCAGATGATATGGATCAGAATAACCCTATTATATTTACATGAGGATTAGCAAGGAAGCATACCCTCTATTATATTGTCAAAAAATCCTATTTGTCATGGAAGAAGCAAATATATTACAATCAAGTATCATTTTCTTAGAGAATTAGTTGAAAAATATGTGACAGAGCTTAAATTTTTAAAGTCAGAGTAGTATTTTGTTGATATATTTACTAATCCCTTATCAAAAGATAGACAAGAAGAGCAACAAGTGCAAATAAGGGCTAGTAGACCCTTTCTTAAAATTGAACTTGTAAGTGGTACAACCACTGATGCATTGAGTTGGAGTCTTATTTCACAAAGTGTTGATCCATCTAGTGGAAGCATCCAAAAAAGAGGTCAAAGAGAAGCTAATGAGACAAGCTCATCATCATCCAATTCAAATCATCACTTAGGGAGGATAAGTATATTGCAAGACATATATTACTAGTCAAGGTATGATGAAAATGAGATTGAAATAATTAATTTTTCTCTCTTTTTAGTATCTAATCCTATTTCTTTTGAGGATGAAATTAAGGATAGTAAGTGGTGTGAAGAAATGGATGAATAAATGTATGAAATTGAGAAAAATTAGACATGGGAACTAGTGGACCTTCCAATATAAAAAGATGTCATAGGTGTCAAATGGGTTTACAAAACCAAAATCACTTTTAAAGGTAAGATTGAGAGATATAACACAAGTCTAATTATGAAAGGATACAAACAATAACCTAGATGTGACTATAATGAGACATGTTATTTTATATTAAGGTTAAAAATGGTAAGAATGAAAATAACCATAGCTACTCAACACAAGTGGAAAGTACATCAAATGGATGCCAAGTCAACGTTCTTTAATGGTGTGTCAGAAAAAGAGGTTTATGTAAGATAACCACTTATTTATGAGATTATCAAACATGAGAAAATGATATATAGGATGAATAAAACACTGTATAGGCTCAAACAAGCACCAAGGATGTGGTATAACAAGATAAATTCATACTTGTTGAGAAATGGCTTTAACAAAAGTGGTAGTGAGCCCACTCTCTACATAAATATAAGAAAATAAGGTATTTTGATTATGGTTTTATATGTGGATGATCTATTCTTCATAAAAAATGTAAATTAATCCATAAGAGAGTTCACATGATTCATGAAGGAGTTTGAAATGACTTATTTATGTTTATTAAAGTATTTTCCTAGCATATAAGTTAAATAAATGGATTGTGGGATATTTACATCCTAAGACAAGTGTACAAAGGAGATTTTGGAGAGTTTTATAATGTTGGACAACAAACCAATATAAACACCATTTAAATAATGTCAACATACAATAAAATTTAAGTATTGTTTCCCCTATGAAGGCCATCAAACAAATTCAGGAATAGTTCATAGTGGTCATAAAAAAGACAAGGATATTATTTTGATCAAAAGGGGATGCCCAAGTAGAAAATTGGGGATGTACAGGGATATGATAAGTTCATAGTAAAATATGTAAAACTCAATTAGCTTATAAGATAATGTAAAAGAGGTGGAGAATAAATAGAGAGGGGATGCAAAAGACTAAAAGCACATACTTTCAACTCACCAATCTACTAAAATAAAATAGTTATGAAGGTCTAAGTAAGGAACATTAAAGGTATCTTCTCCTTGCTTTCTTTTAGTATCTATCACTCATTCAAAGAGTTCCTAAATTAACACAATGGTCAAAATTGATTGGAAATGAGAGTTATATTATACAACCTATAAATGATTTCATTTAGATATATCTTTGTAAATAACTATATCAGGCTTTACCTTCGGCATCATAAGTTTCTTTAACATTACTTTGCATAGGTGTATTTCTACTTATCTATGATTTTTTTATTAGATTAACATCTTCCAATTTTGAGCACCACCACATTTGAAATGAGCAAAAAATGAAAAAAAAATTAAATTTAACATATTGCATACAATCAAAATATGAGGGTATCTATAGGGACCCTCTCCCTTCAATATTACATATATTTATAAAATATACAGGATCGATACAAATTTTGTTAGTGCTAATAAACATATATAAATGTAGGGGTGGAAATCATTTGAGTTTTAACATGATTCTGCCTTCAAGATGATGAGTATCTGGGTTGATTTAACTATCTCTTAGTTTTCAACATCTTCTAAATCCACTTCACATTATTCTCAGATATTATTAATGGACAAAACCAAGTTGAAATATTATTAAGTAAATATACAAAAAAGCATAACTGAGAACTATACATACACATTTTAATAGCACAATTTTTTTTACCTTTTTAAATGCTTCTTCAGGTAATCACCATGTAAAATTACAAGAATTTATTCAAAAATAAATATTCCCAATTGATACAAATCCTATCATAAGTTCAAGTTAAAATAGTAAACACCAATATGCTTCTTTTGCTAAGGCCAAAAACAATATGCTCAATTCCAAAAGATGTCTTTCAAAGTCAAGCCATCAACAAGGGATTACATTAAGGAAAATTACATTGGCTTCATATAAATTATTTTGAATTATTAATTCATAAGTTTTTAGATATAATTACATTCACCTATATTTTCATTACACTCTTTTAAAATTGGAATATGATAAACATCATGGAGGAAATTTGAAATGGAAACATTTTTTTTTTTTAATCAATTTGTTCATGTTATAACAACTATTTTTACCATCAAACATTCCAATATAATTTTCTCTCTATTATGAGAAGAAAAATAGAGATAACATTCAAAAGATAAGTTATGTAAAAAAAATTCACCATCTTTGAGATACATAAGAGATGGAGAAGAAAGAATCAAGATAATATATGTCAAAAATATAAAAATATCTTATAAATACATTATATGATAATAATAAAAAATTCCATCCTATCTCAAAAAATATTACAACTTACGATAATAAGAAAAAATTCCATCCTATCTCAAAACAAATTCTAGCTTAAGATTTATTCTATAGAGATAGCAAGATTAGAAAACTAATCCCCGATTGCAATAGTATAAACATTCAAAATCTTAAGATTTAAAATATTTTTCATGAATGAAATGTAAGAATCTTTATAAATATAATAATAGAATGATGTGTTTAATGACTATTATTTTTTATTGAAAAGTTTACTTCTATTAATTTAAAAACTTATAGTACAATGCAAGTCATACAAACAATAGGTCAAAAAGTCACACCTCAAATGCAAAAATGAGCTAAGAGAGCCTTGGGACAAACCAAATTCCAAAATAACAAGCCATAACCTAGCTGATAACCATAGTTAAATTAACTTAAGTGCACATCGATCAAAAAAAGATAATGAATTAACACAAACATCAAGGAACACACTAAGCAACAAGTGTGAACATGATAGACAAAGGAGGAGATAGAGGTAGAAGGTCATGAGGCTTCCCTCCCCAGACATCTTGGGTCGAGGGATCTTCATCTATAGTGAGGGGATCCCAACCATCATCTTGCTAGTTAGTTCTAGTATCATGTTGCATCTACAAATCCTGGTGAGGAGAGATGGCTATCTCTATCCATAGGAACTTATCTTGTGAAAGGGGCCTCCATCCCCCCACCACCATTGTCTCTACCTCTATTAGATTCTTTTGGAGGAGACGGCCAGTGAGAGTGAGGAGAGGATATCCTCCAAATTTATCACCTTCAACTATGAGAGTGGTGGCTCCTCTCCCATGCCCACAACCCTCAGGAGGAGAGTGATGAGGTGGGGGATTAGGTGGCTCATAGTTGACTGCACAAGGAGCATTCTCCCAATGGTTTAGGGGGAGTTTCATATGATGAAGCACGAGTCAAACCTTATCTATTTGACTCTGAATCTAAAAGTTAACACTAAAAATAACCACAACTTTATTAGTTATAAAAAACTTTTTTTCATAATCTCATTATTAAAACATGTTTTATTTCTAGATTTCCAAATCTAAAATAAAATGTTAGTACATAAAATCTACCAAATTCTATTATATCTTTCCTAGATTATCACCTAGAATGACTATTATTTTGTACTCAAATGATAATCAAAGTCAAAGACTGTGTTTTGAAAATGACGTCCTATGCATATATTTATTTTTAAGCCTTTGGGCTTCCATCATAACATTTTTTGTCCCCATCATAACATTTTTGGTCATTTACAATAGGAAGAAATGTATTATAAATACTAATATCAATTTTTTAATCCAATGCAATGGTCTCATTTTCCACTAATATCAGTGAAATAATCTCTTTATTTCATTGGCTTCTTTACTAATGTTTTTTTACATAATTAGTAGGATGTGTAATTGGGGATGACATTATATTTTGTTTTTAATATTATATTTAATTCACTTATTAATTATAAGTATTTTTGAAATATTTAATGGAATATATAATGATTTTACACTCATATTGATATTTTTCCAAATACTAACCAATGGAAGTATGGTTGTCATCTAGGATTTGCCATGAAATTATATAAAATTTTATGAGCCAATTTTTAAAATTATTCATGTCCCTATGGCTAAATTGTGTACATTTATTCCTTTAAGTATCCATTGAAGAAGGAAATTTTAAAATAATTTTAATATAAATTGTATCTAAACTAAGATGCAAGAAAAATGACTAACTAAAAGGTTACCATTTTCATACATCAAAATTAAGAAGCAACAAAAATGATTAACTAAAAGGCTACCATTTGCCTAGTATGAGAAAAAAATTCTTCATAATCTAATCCTTCCCTTGAAAATATTTTAGTAACAAGATAATTTTTGTACTTGTATATAGAACCATAATATTTACATTTAATTTTATAATTCCACTTACAACTAATGTATATCTTACCTAAGGGTAAATCTGAAAACACCTAGTTCCATTATTCATTAAATCGTCATATTCATGATGGAAACCTATTCATGATCTACAAATGTATCTAGCTAAAATACCTAGGAAACAATTAATGTTAAAGAAAAATTTACACACTTACTATTTTACACTACTTATTTCCTTGATCTTATAGATATTTGTTCCATTGTTTGTAGAAACTCACTCTCTTGTACCTTTTACATTGTGGCATAGCAACACTTTAGTATTATGTGCCAGATTTTATTATTAAATTTAAATCACTATTTCCTTAACTATATCCATCCTTGGAACTTGATTACTTTGGTGTTTATCTCTTTGAGACATGTTCAAATTTAGCACATGAACTTGTTCCAAGACTCATTAGCAATTACCCATTGATTACTAATATGTATAGGTTTACCATTACTTGAGAAAAATATAACTTTATCATATAAAACATCTCTATTTACATATATATATATATATATATATATATATATATATATATATATATATATATATATATATATATATATATATATATATACATACATATATATATACATACATACATATATATATACATATATATATATATATATACATATATATATATATATATATATATATATATACATATATACATATATATACATATATATATATATATATATACATATATATATATATATATATATATATATATATATATATATATGCCTTGGACTACTAAATATATTTAACAAACATATATGTTTTACTTTTTATGTCTAAAGCACTCTTAATTTCTTTAGGAATTAATACAAAAGTAGTAAAAAAGAAAATATAAAATTTACTTACATTAGGTGTTCTACTTGACCATGCTTCTTTGAAAGTGATGTTTAGTAAGGATTTATAAAGACATATATAAAGGATGTAAATAGTTGTATTCATAGTTTATGCCTAATATTCTTCAAGGATGATGTTCTGCAAGTCTTTACAAGGTATAGTAAATTAATTCTAGTCATGAATACTTGATCATGCCTTTACCCATTTTTATCTTTAATTAACTTGTGTAATTAATTAATACTTATTTTACTACCTCACCCTATCCTAAGCATAAAATATGACCTATTTTATATTAAAACCATCATTTTTCACATATATAGATGTTACTATTGATAGAAACACCAAAATGAATCTGTATGTCTCAGTCCAGACCCAAAATCAAGCATGTTTCCCTAGGGTACAAGATCACTTAATAAGAAAAATAGTGGTAAATGTTATTGTCCTTATCCGACATTCTTGTCTACTTCTTTCCAATGGTCATATTTTCAAATTAAACCCTTCCTTAGGTCATTCTCCATGTTTGTAGGCTTCTTAGAGCATGGCCATCCCTTTTGAATTTCTATAAAGGCACACTCAAGTCACTCATTTCATAACTTGGTAATCTTAGTTTAGAGGCTTATTTACAAAATAACACATTGAGAAAAAGTTCCCCATTCTTCCCAATTCAGGTTATAAGGACTTCAAATAGTCCTTGACCAAGTCTTGCGCCAATTTTATGTAGCCCAAATCTTACATGATCAAGTATTCAAACTGATTTTAGATGCATTTATATAGTCAAAGGAACATAATTGCATGATACACTTATATGGGTGAACTACATTGGGCTTGATTTCCATCCTTAGAGTCTTGGATATCTAGGCAACATTTAATCATCATGGGGGTAATTAGGCTCAACTCAACCAAACTACACTCCTATTTTACACACTTTAGGTCAACCAATCGTTGCATGTCCTAATAGTGTTTTTAACTTCAAAAGTCTATTCAATGATCTTTCACACATCAAATTAGTTCATACATGCCTATTTTTATTATCACATGTGACTATGCCCTAAATTCATTTTTTTCTTAAAAAAAAGGAAAAATAAATAGATAGGGATAGAATGACCATCAATCTTGTCTTTATTAAGCATTCATGTCCTTACCTGAGCTCAAATCTAAATTCGAGAAATATTTTGGGTTTGATTTTGTTTTTATATTTTTGTATTAGTTTAGTCAACATAGTAAACTAGATGTATCAAAAATCTAAGATCATCTTTCAATTGCATATTTTAGTCATGTTTACAATTGTTTCATTTTGTCAATTTTAAGCATTTATCTTGAATTTACTATTTATAACTGCATTTAAAAAATCCTACATTTCTAAATTCTATTTATCAAAATGAATATTAATTACCACATTAAATCAATTCAAGATAAAACTTTTGATGAACCAATTTATTGATTGAGTATTATCAAATCCCAAGTTTTACTTAGGGTTTTAAATTTATTTTTAGCATGTTATTTTAGGGTTTTAGATATGATATTTGATTTCCCTATTTTTATTATTAGCACAAATCATAATTCCTTTTCATTCTTTTCCCTAAGGATTTCAAGTCTTAGTTTTCTATTATTATCATTTGTAAATAATTTTATGGCTTTAATGGATGAATAATTCTTGTTTCAAACATATTTGGTCTTTATAGCATGTTATTTTTCCTTCATAAGAAACATTATTATCAATTATGTGCTTAATCAAATTAAAATCTATGAGGATAACATTTTTAAAGAACAATTTTTTAATCCTTAAAAATTCTTGTTATAATATGCAAAATGTATGTATGGTTGTAGCTACAAGAAGATGGTGAACGATTAATTATATTATACCAAATCCTCCTCAAACCCTTCCCCCTCCCACACAATTGAAAAATGGGTATGATTTTATACATCAATTACAATATACCCATGTTAAGATTTGTTTACTATACTTGCTTCAGACCATGCCTATATATAAAGATATTCTTTATTCAACATTGAAAGATATTAAAGGATGTGTAACCCTATAAAATTTATTCCATTGTCAATACTTTAGGATGGAAAAAATAAAGTATTTATTTTTTTAAAATAAGATCTTCCACTAAATCATATAATAAAGGTACATCTTCCATTGTATATTCAAGTCCAAACTCATGATAAATTAGTCAAAATAATTTTGGTAGACAATGGATCAGGACTAAATATTTTTAACATATCCTTTCTCAAATTATTGGGAATAAAAGCTACAAATCTCACTCATTATGATATAAAAATTTGAATATTTGATAATATTCCATGTAAGGTATTAGGATAAATTATGTTGCCTATGAAATTGTGTCCAAAAAAAATGAACATACTTTTCCAAGTTATGCCAAATGATTCAAACATTGGTCTCAAACCACCATTAGGTCTTGGTGAGACCTAAAACAATTAAGCCTACTCACCCATATGTTACAACTTCAACTCCTTGGGCCACTTTCATTTTCTACCAATGATTTGAACACATCAAACCTATCTCCAATAGACCCTTGATAACTCCCTCATAGGTCCATGCAACCTATAACACCAAATCAACACTTTAACCTACCGATTAGGTCTTGTTGTTTAGGCCTTCAAACATAGAAAACACAGTCTCAAAATTCTGAAGTAAAAACTCAAATATTTTACATAACCATACAATTAGATAACATGGGTTAAACCTTTAGGACCTATACTAAACCTCCATCTGCTTTAGACACTTCAACATAGGCTCTAAGCAATAAATTCAACTATTTTAGAATGACCATTTAGACTAGTCACATACAGTCAAACCATTTTGACTCTCTGTAATTGAATATGGGAAACATAAGTCCTCAAATACCTTCTCATGAACCTTTGAGAATTTCTTGACATCTTCATATTCATTTATTTCCTCAAATCTGATCATAACACCTTCAACTTACCTCTGCAAGATGGTCACTCAAACTTCTAGTGCACTCAATAAACATAGTCAAATTCTAAGCCTTTATTCATACTGAATATAGATTGGTCAAACCTCAAAAATCCATATAGATAGTCTTCATGGATTCTAAAACACTCTCCAATACTTAGTTCATATTGAAAAAATAAAATACTATAAAAAACAACTCAATTATCCTTCTTGGGTCACTTGTAGAACATGGTAAAATACAGTCAAATTTGGAGCTTAATATCTTTGACTATACAAACATTCAAAACTTATAACTCATTTATCTAGATGCACCTTAAATTCCTCTTCAAAATTTCTTTTTTCATCACCTTCAAATTCTCCTAGATCAAAATATATAAGCAAAATACTCAGCATTGGTTTTTCCTTTGTTAATTTCAAATACCAATGGTCATTGGTAAATGAAAATATTACAAACACATGTATTCATATCATGTCCCATGGAAACTTTCTCAAACATGCTCTATCGATCTCCTTGTAAACCTCATGACTCTAACTCTTTAATGATCACCATTGATCATTGATCTGTGCTTACATGATTAAAACACTTAGGACCCTCACATGCATTCTAAGCACATTATTGTCAACCCCCATTCTCATGCCACTTGGTAGTCCCACATGCCTCATGAGCATTAACTATTTGAATCAAAATGCACTGTCAATATCCATCTATATAAACACCCACGTATCAATGATATTTTATCAAATCATCATGATTGAGACACATGTCACTAGCACATACAATCTCAGGAACCTTTGACATATTGACTTCACATTCATCATTGGATCACAATATGGATTATGAATTCTCATCATTAGATCTATCTTGACTAGTTGACCCCAGATTTCAATGCAATTAAATTTGATGGTCTCTAAGGCGTCACAGTTTGTAAGAGCAACTTTAAAAGGTTTATAACTTGAGCTAGAAAACACTTCAAGAGTCCAAAGCTTTAGGTCACCTTATTGGCACTATAGACAACATATCCATGAAAATTTTTAACCATTATTGAATTTCTAAGTACTTGCACTAAGTGCACAAACTTGTTGGTTCATTCATATTTGCATGATGTGTAGTGACAATCTGACTTCTCTTAACCTAGAAGATGCATATTTATCTTTCTAAATGATCAAATGACACACCAGAAATTCACCAAGACATCTATGGATGTCTCATAACCTCTTCTTTGTCTTTATTGATTTGTACGTATGTCATATACTTTCCAAGTTATCAATTTGAACACTTTATCTTATCTGTCAAGATGATTACTTGAACCTAGACCTTCATATGATTGCTCTGATTAATTCCATTTGATTTCACAAGAGCTCCAATCATTCATAACAACTCATAGGGTCTCTGCAACATGACCATACCATAAATATCATCCATCAATTTCCTAACTAAGTCAACCACTAAAGAACCATGCAAGAATCACTGAATCACATTGAAGCACACTTTATCATTGTCATTCTAGCACACATGACACCTCATCAACATCCTTGTTCACCTTGGAGACATCATTGATAAAATTCTAACAAGTGTTGTTGCAAAATTTTATATTTCACGATAACACCCCCATTGCACTCATACATGCAATTAAAGGTGTTTTAAAGATAAGGATGGTAAATTGTTTACAGAATGAGACATTGAATCCATAGCCCAATGAACAAGGCTTAGGTAGAATAATGAAATCTAACTATCTTTCAAGTTTCCAAATAGTGTGTTAAAGATATCTCAATAATTTCTCTTTTGGTGTAATAAGATTCTTGTCATCATGGAAAACATACTATGATATAGAGAAGAGAGAATTCCTGAATTCATTTGATCTTATCAGCATCAGAGTGAAAATTTAAGGTAAAATCAAACTTCTCTAAAAGTTCCTAATTTTTGATCCATTGCAAAGACCAGATCTGAGAGATGAATTTTGAACACTATGTATAAAAATTTCATCTTGAGCTTCAAAAATAAAGGGGGAGAATCAAAGTTACAAGTTTCAAGTTGTGCATAAATAAAAATGCAATTTTACAAGTTGTACAAATTTGTTTTTACAAATTTCAAGTCGTGCAAAAACACCAATGTACTTTTACAAGTCATGAACATTTATTTTTACAAATTTAAAGTCATGTAAAAACACCAATGCACTTTTAAAAGTTGTGCAATTTTTTTTTAGAAAATTTAAATTCATGCAAAAACACTAACACACTTTTACAAGTTGTGAAAATTTATTTTTACAAATATCAAATCTTGAAAAAACACCAACACACTTTTACAAGTCATGCAAATTTATTTTTGTAAATTTAAAGTCGTGCAAAAATAATAATGCACTTTTACAAGTTGTGAAAATTTCAAGTCATGAAAAAACACCAATGCACTTTTACAAGTCATACAAATTTATTTTTGCGAATTTCAAGTCATGCAAAAATGTCAATGCACTTTTACATGTGGTATTACCTTTTGAATATGTTGTTTCCAATTTTTAATTTGTGGTATTCCCTCAAATCCATGGTAAATGGAGAATGATGGTGGTTTTAAGAATAAATTCATGGCATTTTGAAAATGAAGTGGTATTATCAATAAAACCCATGGGTTTGAGTGTTTAAAAGGCTAGTTTGGTCTTAAAACTTGTGGTATTCGCTATAAAATAATGATATTGGTTAGAAGTTTATATTTTCACTGATAGAAGGCAATTTTAATGAGACAAAGTTATTTTATTGGTGCATCTCCAACATTAATTCAAGTGTCAGATGGATATATGTTTGCATGTGTTGAGTAGTGTTTAGTGTTGGGTTTTTGGCTATGGGCATAAGTTGCCAATATAAAATTTTGAAGGCCAAATTCAAATGATAGGTGTAAATTAAAATTTACTTACCATTACAAACACCCTCTCAGCCATTGAATCATGTCAGTGACTTGATAAGGTTAAATATTTCTATGTTGGGATTCATAAAAATATTAATATGAATATTATGCTCTTATGAAGCAAAAATTTATATGGTAAACATAAAGGATGACTAGAAAACATTAGTGGTCATTGTAAATTCTTGGTCAAGTAAATTTGAGATTACTCAGACAGAAGTTGATATAAAAGACAAGCATACGTAAGATGAAATTCCATGACAAGTGCAAATCAATGACTGAGATTATCTTTAGCGAAAGAGAAAGTGAATGAATTCTTCAATAAGCTTTCAATTTTTTCATGTTAATGTTGGATCTCATTTTAAAATTTCCAATTGTAAATTTTGTGTAGTTGCAACCTTGTACATGCCATTTGTGAAAATGCACTATGTTACTTTGTAAGTCTCAAATTGTGTAATTTTTATTTACACATTTCAAGTGGTTTAAAAGCGCCAAATTATTTTTACACAACTCAAGTGGTGCAATTTTTTAATTTCACTCTTGTACATGGTGTAATTACACCAACTCATTTTTACACCATTTAAGTGGTTTTTTTGTAAAACCACTTTTACACCATCAAAACCATTCTAATATATAAAATAACCCTATACATAGAATTTGAACCTCTCTAGGATCCTTTTCCCATAGGGGTGCCTTGTGTGATGTAGTTCCAAAGTATAATTTTCCATGCTTTACCCCTTTCCAAGGCATAAATGGTCTATTTAGAAAATAAAGTGTGCCTTTGGATTTTGATGTCTAAGAGACCAAGCCCTCTGAGGGCTCTTGCTTGTAGTAGATATCCCAAGTAACTCAATGAAATCCTTGAGTTCCTTTAGAGTTTTCCCATAGGAAGTCCTTTAATATTCTTTCAAAGTTTGGCACAAGTAGGTTTAGAAGGGACCCAACAAGAGGAGTAGTAAACATGAGTAGCAGCCAACACCTTAAATCAAATATTGAACTTTCATGCTAAAGAGAGGGGCTTAGAAATATAAAAAACAATTTTTTTTCAATAATTTGAACAATATATTTCTAGATATATTTGAGAGATTGGCTTGAAAATCAAATGAGATACCCAAAAATTTAAACAATTCACCGACTAAATCCACAACCACCTATATTAGAGAAGCCAAATAGGTACGTGGGTCATAGAATGCTAGTAGCATTGGGTTTTTTTTTCAATTGGATTGAAGAAATGTAAGTTAAGGAAAAAATATATGGACATTCCTCAGCAAATGAAACACAATTTCCCTCTTTGGCTAAGGTGGGGAAGGAGTCATCAAACTAATGCCCATTAACCAAAGATAGATATCCTTAATAAGACCTATGTAAGTGTAGTCCATAATAATGTTGTTTAACTTCTTAGAAACCTACACATATAAGGAAATGTCAAGAGTTTAGAGGGCACCCTTGAAAAATAGATTGAAAGAGGACAAACTGCTCACACTAGACACTATTGATGATGATAGAGGTGCTCACATCTTGGAAGATCATTTTAACCATGTTTAAAAATTTATAATGAAAGGCAATAGCTTGAAGCATGGACAAGATAAAAATCCATTCGATTATATTATAAGATTTTTAAAATTTAATCTTGATGAATAAGCCTTCTAATGAGACTTCTTATCCCATTTCATTCCCTCCCAGATAACAATAATGTTGTTGAAGATATATCAATTGTGAATGAAAATAGTTTTCTTGGTGTAAATTATGAGGGGTAGAAAATATCTAACCCTAAGAGCAAGTGCATTAGCAATAATATTGTAGTAAATATTGAGAAGGGTAATGGGACACCAATTACTGATGACCTCAGGATCCCTAACTTTGGGTATGAATTTTAAACTGCCTTGATTGATAAGTTTACCAAGGGAATTGGTTTGGATAGATTTCAAGTATACTCTATGTAAATAAGGACCCACTATGTCCCATAGCTCTTGGTAGAACTCATAAGGAAATGCATTAATGATAAGGGTTTTTTCATGGCCATTTGTATTATGACATCCTAGATCTCTTAAATATATAGGAGTCTATCTCATGCCACTCTTTTCACTTCAGTGAGATTACAAGGCAAAACCTAGAAGCATTAGAACAAAGCTTGCTCATACTCCAATGAGGAAGGTTAGGTGGAAAACACCATATGGTAGTGATAAATTAAGATATTAAAAATATCAAGAAGATGTGTAATTGGGGAGCCAACTTACTTGATAACTTTGATGCACTCAGTCGCTTACTTAAAATGGAAGAAGGCAAAAAACTCTTTAGAATTTTTATCTCTAAATTTTTAGCCAGTGTATTTTCACCCAAATGTGAGATCCTATGGCTTGCTAATTATCTTCAACTTTGAGTTTGTGCTACCACATGGAAAATTATTTTTGCATATTCTCATTAAAGAGAGGAATCTCCAACTCTTTTTAAATTTGAATGAATTCATGATGTGAAGCATCATAGGCACTGTGATGAAAAATAGTTACTTGTCTACCCTAGATGCAAATAAAGGAAATATTCCAAATAATGGCATTTTATTTCCATTTTATCCATCTAGAAGTTTCATGTGGGCGAGGAGAAATATTCCATGTTATAAAAATCTATTTTTTGATCTAAGAGTGAGAAATATGAGGAGTGGTAGGGAGGAAGCCACTCATTTTTAAAATTGATGGGGAGCTGATATGAAATCAATGCATCCAAAATGACACTATAGGATGGCCAAAATTATTGGAAAAGGAAAAAATATTTTGGTGTGTTAGCATGGCTCTATCAAACCTTGTGGTGATCTTCTAATTCCCTTGTCATAAATTATACCAGATGAACCACAATGAGGTAGCAATAATGTAGAGATAGTGGTTAGGTTCAAAAAGTGTGAGTTTATTGCACATGTAAAACCATGCCTCTCTTTTACCTACACACAATTGCATTGGGACTAATCCCTCCTTTTACTCATGATATTCAATCATGTTTAAATATCTACATAGGATCCATTTGTCATCAGGGAGAGAGTCAGCTATCCACCACCAAAACACTACCCCTTATATTGTGTCATGGGAATAATAAATATTGACTATACTAAGGGTGTGGCCATTAAATTCAAATAGGGCCCACATAACTCGATGAGTGGGATGCAAACCCTAATTGATAACATGATGTGAAAGAGAGGGGACAATTAAGGTGATGACTCATCCATATGCCATCTCATGATCAAACATCTCATAGACCATACCTGGTCAAATTAATTTGATGATGGAGGTGAGAGAGAAACCAAAATTATTAACTTATTGTAGATAGATAATTTTCATAGTTGCAAAAAATTGACATGTATCCCAAATAATATAATTATGTGTCATGTTAGTGAGGCCTTGGACATTCCATGAGTATAAAATCATTGATAAACATTAGTTTGCATGGTGGTTTCTTCATCAATCTCAACTAAAAAAATTGTTTTCCATGTAGGATTGATGATTACCCTTAAATGAGTTCCTAATTTAAAGGTCTATAATTTATTCTAAATATATCAACCATCTTTTGAAGGGAGCAAAAGACTGCATTCATGGTGGTATACTACCTTGCAATCAAACACCATTAAATTTTTGGTTACACCTCAATCAATCACCTCTAAAATGGGTTATGAAGGTTGGGAAGTCATCAATTAGATTTGAAAAAGAGAAAACACAATTGTAGCTTGAGGGGTCCAGACTAATGGTAATGCCACCTATTGGGTGGTGGGAATCGGTTGTTTGGCTACCATCAAAGAACCTCCTATGGGTTTTTACATATTAGTTGGGGCCTTACCCATAAAACGTGATTGTTGATTATTTTTACTATTGGAGATCATATTCCATCCATCAATAGATGTCAAAATATTTTTTGTTCATCTTAGGAGAGGTTTTAGGGGATGGGGTGGGCATGGAATTGGCCATTAGTGGGGACTCATAGATTTTATGCTTTTTGGTTTGATATCAGAAGTAGGGGTTGAAAAAATTCAGGTAAAACACATGTTGTGTGATCCTATTGTCACCAACTTGGATCTCAATAGTTTCCTTGAGATTTGAAAAAATTATTTCAATGTAAACACATTTTTGAGGTTGGGCCACATAATTTTTTGGTTCAAACCTTATGAAGTTTTGTAAGGGTTTGATCAACTAATGCATAAATATCCATAAGGGTAAAGGGAGGTTGAGAAACATGAATTATATAGTGATATTCAACTTTACATGCTCAAAGACAACAAAATATTGGGTCCAACGGGTGAAAACAACTAGAGTGTTCTCAATGAACTAATGCTCATAAGCAACAATAGCGTAATAATGGTCAACAATTTTGAACTTAAACAAAGACAAATCATATTTTGAATGCCCTCAAGTTTGACTCCATGAGGGGTTATCCAAGTATTATGCACATAAGATTTTAGTGTGCTTCTAGTAGGGACACGACCAAAAACTTAAATAACAAAAGCAAATTGCTTAAAATAATTGTAAGCTTTGTTTTATTCAGGGTAATCCAAAAGAGCATAAACAAGACATTGGGGACAAATTTATGTGCTCACTTCCGTTCCATTGTTCTGCACAACTTCGTCGGAAGTACATGCAATAAATGTTGTAGGACTTGAGGAGGAAGACATTTAAAGGAAGGCTACCCAAAGGGTGGTGATGGGTTAGGTACAACATAACTAATGCACAATCTTATGAAAGGAAATACCAAGTTCCTATCACAAAGGATTAATGGCAGTGTGATACTAACACATGCTAACAAACCCAAGCAGAGCTCTTCCCCATGGCACCTACTATTTTTTTAAAAATGTGTGATCTTATCAAAAGAAATACCAAGGTCCTGCCATAAAGGATTAATGGGGGTGTGACACCAACACATGCTAGCAAACTAGAGCAAAGCTCTTCCCCTTGGCACCTAATATTCATTTTAAAATTAAATTTGATTAATAATATGTATTTTAAGGTATAAGTGTGTAGAATCTTGTAATGATGGTAGGAATTTTTGTTAGTGTGAGGTTCTTTTAAAAAATGTGATGAACTTACATGATATTTTGTTCATTGAAGAAGATGTATTAATATTTCCATAATATAAAGGTGTGTCCATAATCCCAAAATGAAAAAGTATAAATTGAAATTAAAGTCTCTTTAATTATTATGTGAGATATTTTTCTAAAGATATCTATCAACACATAAAATATCTCAATATTTCAATAGTCTTCAAGTATTTTTTCTTATCCTCCATCCTTCATCTTCAAGAGAAGGGGAAACCTTTCCAGTATCCCTTAAAACATATCCAGTCTCTCACCCTCCATCATCCTAAAAAAAGGGTAAACCTTTCCAATACCCCTTAATGACACAAGTAAAAAAAGTAAAGAGGTCATCCCAAGTACCAAAATTAAGAACAATGATTTTTTTTTTCAAATTTTTAAATGTGTGAAGTGCACTCATGTGAACGTATGCTATAATATTGTGTTGTATTTGACTAATTTATCTATAATAAATGAGATTTTCGCTTAATCCCCTCCATAATTACTCATGGAAAATATCAATTAAACGAAAATAATCGTAATATTTTTGAAAGACTAGTGATCATAAATTAGAGAGAAGCTTACTAATTATAGAAGCGATATCCACAACTTAAAAGCAAGTCACAACTTAAAATGACCACTTACACCACTTTGAAGCTGAAAACTACAATATTATTAAACATAAGTATGAAAATTAGAATTTTCCAGTTCCATATCATAATTCATCTAATATTATAGGAATATATTTTAATCTTGGCATAAACTTACATATAACCGGCCTCTAAGCCAGCGTAACCTTTTTATCTTTATCTTTTTCCGTTTGCGTTTCTTCGTTGTTGACGCCATGAATCTGGCCAGAAACCAGATTTATCTTCATTATAATAATGCGCAGGATTTGAGATGACACCAATAAACTGACAGACACCAAACACCCTCTGATCAGTATTAGTATTCTGCGTTATTCTTGCAAACTCCCATGTCTGTTTTTCCTGTATTTAAAGAATCAGGTAGGTGTGAAAACGTATCAGCGGGGAAGAGGAAAAGGCGAAGAACCCGTGATTCGCACGCTACGAAGGAGGCTGCCAATTTCCCCAAGTCGGTGCAAAGTCGCTTCCTTATCGTCCTTCTATCGCATCATCTTTAGGGCGGCCAATTATTTCGCTGATTTTTCTGTACGGTATTTATATGATCATTTTCGGACAAACCAAATGAAATCGAAGGGAAGTCATTTTTTAATGGGGCCTATCACTCAGCCGTCTGGGTTCGAGCCCTGTTCTTCCTCGATCGTTTCCCAGATTTAAAAATCGTATAAACAATAAAAATTAAAATTAAAAAAATTCCAATTCATTTTTATTTAAGATTTGTATAATAATTTATAATATAAAAAAATATTTTTTAATTTTAATATATAAGATATATTTAATTTTTTTTTTAAATAATTATAGAAAAATATAATTTATTATAAGATTTAAATTTGTAATTATTATTATTATTATTTTTTTAAATTATAAAATATTTATCTTTATTAATTATTTTGATTTTAATTACAAAATTTATATTTCATTTTGTATTTTATGAATTAGAATTTGACCTACAAAAATATATACAACTTTTTTCTTCTAATTAAAATTTTATGGTGGATTGATCTACCTCTTCTACTATTTTATTTATTTTTATACTGATATGATAAGCAAGTGATCAAAGGGGGCAAACCAGTGGAATTTACATGATTTACTTAACCTTAGAATTTTGGTGCAAAACATTTTTTAAAGAAACTTAAACATCAAAGTGGGCAAGCCGATGGAGTTTACATCATTTGGTTAAACTTTTAATTTTGGTGTAAAACATTTTTTTATAAAGAAACTTGAGCTTATAGGGATAATGTTGTTAAAGGTATTTTATCTAAAATTTATTTTTAATGGTTGCATATGCGTTATATTAATTTTATGATTTTTTTGCTCACTATTTTTTATAATTAGTGATTGTTTTAAATATTTTTAATTATGATAGCATTTTTGTAATTAATTACCATAGTGTCAAAAGGACAAATTATTATTTATTATGTTTCTCTGTCATCTGAATTTGAAGAGTAATCTACAATAATATAATGCTAACTATGTATAATTAGAATTTTGCCCTGTCACGAATCATGACAAATCTCAACGCCTTCCCATGGTGAAAGTACAATGCGCTGAAATGAGGATAATCCCTAACAAATAAAATAAAACAATATTGAACTACATTGAACTATGCAAAACTATTCCGTCACTGGACTATGCTAAAAAAAGCATACATGTGCATAAATGACCAAACAATAGTTGTATGCAAATAATCTACTTAAACCTCCCATCATCAACATACCGCCTTAGATCTCCCAACTAGCTTAAACATCACTACTTAGACCTTAACACTAACAAAATGATAAGTAATAAATAACCACCATGTTTGGTGGGGTGGAAAGGATGGTATCTTGACCTATGCAATAGGTTCTCCATCACAATTCCACTAGCTATATTTCAAGCTACTTATTCTTCTCATACCAAACCATTGAGATAACATTTATGCATATACGTATATACATGGAAAACCAACATAACAATTATCGAAATAAAAAAATTAGTTGATAATGTAAAAGTATAAACCAATACAAACGATATCAAGTGATCAAAATATATTCAACAATAATCCAAACTATTAGTTTTAAAAACAATCCAAATGATTAAAAATATAACTAAAAATCCAAACTGTTACTTTTCAACAGTAATTTCCATAATCGGCCAATTGATTAAAACAATCAATAAAATAAAAATAAGATTAAAGTTTGGTTTTTAAATTAATTAAAAAAATAAAGTTTAATCAAGTAAAATAATTTTGGTAAAATAAACACAAAAATAAATCACATCATGCATACTATGTGACTTTACAAGTCACCCAAGGGGAGAAGGAATAAAATCATGTCAATTACCTCCCATAGGTCCGACACATCTCATCTACCTCCCAAAGGTATGAGAATCATTGTTTATTACCTCTCAGATGTAAGGAAATACATGTAAATTACCTCCTAGAGGTAAAGTAATAACTGCACCATCACATCATCATATGTAATGGTGTCACAACATATATCAACTGCACAAATTTTGTACATAGCATCCCAATGCTATGCAAGTACCCAAAAGTAATCATATTATCCCACATTCTTGACTAGCATGTGACTCATCTAGTGTAAATTAGCATAGATCATAGAGAACAACCATGTCAAAAACGTTACTTGTTGAAGACATACAACCAAAGTACTATAAAGTAAAAACTATCTGAGTGTTACCCACTAACTATTGCTCTCTGCTATAATATCTAAACTGTCAAAATGGGTGTAACCACAAACAATCTCTGCATCTAATATCATAATGTCTCAATCTCTGCCTTCATGATTTATGATGTGATTTGATGGGGAATTACTGGAAAAATTATGAATTTATCCAAGACTTTCTTATGAATCACATATGACCTTTTTAAAAGCTAAAAGCCCTCAATTTATTGCACAATATTGGACCTAGTTTAATACGTTGGAAGATTTGGTGGGAATTAAATCAAATGATTTTTAATAATAAAATTAGGCATAAAAGTCAAGTTTGGGGTGGTCTTGATCAAATAACTTTGGAAAAATATAGTGTCATCGAGACCTAAAATAGTATGGGAGGCAAGGATGAGTAAAAATAATGGAGAGGAACTCACACTATTAAGGTCAATAATGGTAGTATCAACTACTTTTTACATATGCAATGAATTCGAGGATGTTAATGGACAAAACAGCTTCTCCAGGGAGAGCTTACATGCTACGCCATATTCCTGGGTTCATGTTATTTCTAGAATGAATGGAAATAGAAAGGGGTTGGTATCAGAGGCTCTAGGGGAAGTGATTTTAAACTTGAGCAAAATCTATAAATCTACACACTCTATCGACATTCATGAATTACATGAAATTTTGATTATAGAGATCCCATTTATGGTAAGATATACATCTAATGTTTTCTTCCTTATGTAACTTGTTATCAACTCGGTGCACAACTAACTATCTCATTCAAACCCTTGACCTTCCCTTTGTTATAATCTACATGAAAGAGTGGCTCATGGCAGCTGGAAAATAACTCACAATAGGTTTAGTATTAAGGAAGCATGGTCTAGAACTTGCATGGAAAATGTTTGATAAAATGTCACATGGAACTACAACTATAGAGAACATTTTTGGTTGCATATTGTATTCATTATCATGTTTCTTGTGGAGACAATATGCCAACTATGTAGTGGTGGTATTTTTCTCACAGTATTTCCATAACATATTAATCATCATCCCTCTCATATTTGTTGCATGGAATAAGATAGGGTATATGAAGGTTGTGGCTATAAAGGGAAACAATTGTTTGTATGAGAAATCTTCCTATCCATTACACCATTAGTGCTAAAGGACTGAGATAGTTGACCATGTGTTTGACAAAATGCTAGACTCCAAAATGATTGATAAAATAATTGTAGATAAGAAATCTGATTTTAATCAGCCAATATATTAGTTAATAGTTTGAACTCTTCTTGGGAAAACTATTTGGCTTTGGGTAAAATAGTCAGAATATGTGCTAGATATAAAACAAAAACTTCAGTAGATAGAAGGGATTCTAATGGAGATGCAATATCTTCTCTATGAAGGAAAATTACTAGAGAACTATATTCAGTTGAATCCTTATAACATTAGAAAGGATTCTCTCCTTTTTTCCATGATGCAATTGCATGGAGTAGTGAGATCTATCAGACCTTCTACCTAAAAGTTGGGTTCATATATGGATGTTGCACATTCGAAGGCACCTACCCAAATAACTCTCCATGCTGATGAAATAAGCCCTTATATCATTGATAAATTGGATGTTGTGCCAACAATGGTGGTTAAACATCTTAAGGTAATAGAGATCTTTAAGTTTTTAAAATTGGGGCAATAATATGTTATTTTAATGGCTTTTGGCCTTGTTCTAAAGAGTTACACCAGTGGATTTATACATACTGATCCAAATAGTGTGAGATATTTTTATTCTCCAAAGGTTTCTTTATAGTAGAGTTATATAATTCTATATATTACCATAAAATATTTGAATAAGGACCATGGTTCTGGGAAAGAATGGGACTCTTCATTACTCCTTAGTTTTCAAATTTTGATCTTAACACTGTGGTTGTAACCAAAATCCTTGTATGGGTATGAATCCCAAATATGCCTCTTCCTTTTTGGCACACTACAATGGTTATTGACATTATGAATGCATTGGGTAGATATTTAAAAGATGATACCAATCGAACAAGGCAAGGTTTTTTCACATATGTTCATATCTGTGTGGATATTGATCTTAGTAAAGGATTACCATAAATAATAATATTAAAATAGGAAGATTTGACATGGATTCAAAGATTGGACTATGAAAATATAACATTTAGGTGTCATATTTGTAACCAAATAGGGCATCTATAGGAATCTTATTTACAAGCATGAGGTCACTTGAATGGGAAGAAAGGGTTTATTACTAAACCAAAATGTTGGCAACCCTATGATCCAAAATGTCTAGAGTATGAATAAAACAAGAGCATAATAGAATCACTCATTATAGAGGAAGAAATAAATCACAACAAATAAAATAAATATAAAAATGATGAAATAATTCAGCTATCAGAGAGTTTTGAGAAAGGAATGCAGGTTGGGGAATCAATTGCAAGAGAAATAGTCAATGATGAAACTCTAATAGGAGGCATTAAGAGACTCCATGAGTTAGATATCTTAGAATATGATAAAGAATTATTCATGGTAGGATTTTTAGAATCAAGGCATCTTGATTTACAAATGGTTATGGTGGGATCTTCTTAGGGTGGTTGGACTGAGGTGAAAAATAAAAAGGTGAAAAAAGGATGGATTAAGGTTCCTACCAATTGATGGAGATTTCTTTTTCTTCTTAGGGTAGAAGGATAGGGTTACAACTTAGTTATTTCACTTACTGATGCTAATACTGATATATTTGACCCTTGGGGGTTGTATGCATGAAATTTAGGTTTAATGCTATATGCATTTATATGATGTAACTTTTTTCCAATGAATAAAAGTTATGATTTTTTCTTTGGAAAAAAAAGTCAAGTTTGGGGTAGAATAATGACCAATTTAAAAGAAACTTATAAAGTATGGGTTCAAAATTTTCAAGTGAGTTCTTGAAGGGAATTCAAAGTATTAATGAGACTTGGTATCTATGAGGATCACCCTTTTTTTCCTCTTTTAGTAGTGCTCAACATCATCAAACCATTAAATGGGTACGTCCTCTTTATTTTGTATAAATGTGTTTTTCCATAATATAAGAGGGACATCACAAGGGTGATACAAGTGGCTTGATGGTCAAAAGGAATGACATATCAAAAAAATAATAGTTAAGACAAACAAGATGGCTCAACATGCCCAATGGCTCAAAAGGCCCCAATGGACTCATATATTGACCAATCAAAGCCAAATCCCTAGGCAGGAAAGGACATCTCTAAATGAACTTAAGATAATATTTGATTAATGAAATTTAATCAAAAACACACACCTCCAAGTTTCTCATTTAAACTAGGGTGTGAGCTAGCTTAGACAAGAGTTCATGGGGTCAACTAATAATACATAAATACTTTAAATAAAAATAAAAGGCATAAAAACTACTTAAGGGTACTAAAATGACCTAAAATAAAATTCATACATTGCACTTTAACTTGTAACTAAATTCAATTAAATAAATTCACCTACATAATCCAATTTACAAGAATGGAAGAATTGATTGGCTTATGTAAAAGAATAAATTTAATGCATAAATCCAACTAGGAAACTAATCGACAATGAAATTAGTTTAAAAGTTTGAAAAATATAATCATTAACTTTTTTTTCTAACAATAAAATTAAAAAAACTATCATTCAAAGTTTTTTTTTTTTTTGTTAATTAAAGATATAGAATTTTTATTACAAGCATCCAATTTGGTAATATAAACCATGATGTAAGCTAAGAAAATAAACAAACTATAAACAAATAAGGGAAATAAACCCTAGGTTGAAATAGGGGAGGGAAGCCTTAAAATTAAAACTAAAAACATTTATAAAATAAATAAATAAAATATTTGAATAAAAGGGAAAGAAACCCTAAGTTGAATGGGAGTATTAGGTTTACCAAAATATTTTAACTATTTATGGTTTGAGGGAAATTACCACATTCACTAGCAATCAACATTGATGCACAATGTATATATATAATAACATAGTCCAAACAACCCTAGGATATATCTTATGGTTGAACATGAATAAACAAAATAAAAAGTACATTATACAAGCAAAAATAATGAACAAACAATTCGAAAGTGATAGAATTTAACACAACTTTTTGTTGTTTTGATTCTATGATATTGTAATAGAGTTCTATAATTGAAGGTCTTACTGTTATATGAATCTCACTATCAATATACACTGGGATAAAATTGAATGTGTACCAAATAAAATTAGTAGGTTGCTAATTCTTTACATTTGTTACCGCCGAATGTGTACTTGGGAATTGATTATATACATTGCTCAATTTATGACTTTATAAATTTAAAGGCATGTGTGAAGACTAATGGATAATAGGGTTGTTGATAGATTTGCAATTGGTGGGAGAAAATGTTAGATTTTTAATCTCTTTAGCTTCTTGGCCTAATTCTATACAAACAAATACAAGAGGAATAGAGAGCAATAAAATGGTTAGCCAACTCACTGACCATCAAGAAGTTTCAGCTACATATCCTACACTATGGAATTAGATTCAATGTAGCTTTAGTGTAGTGTAAATGGAGTCCTAACCCAAGTAAGAGAAAGGGTTTTAGCTGCTCTTCTATAAATCATATGCAACTACATGCACCCTTCACTTGATGATTCTTTTGATATAATATGTAGTTAAACTTTATAAAATATCACTTAAGATTATAAATAATACTTTATAGTGTGCCTAGACTAAATTCCTCTTGAATATTACATAATTTTACCTTTATTGAAATTCCTCTAGGAGGCTTTGTATGTATAATATTTTAAAATTGAAATCAAGTAACCTATTGATGTGCAAACTAACATAAAAAAAGAGAAAAAATGTGACAATATAAGACCACAAAAGTGAAAATGAAGGAGAAGAGGAAAAGTTCCTTAAAAAAGGAAAGAGCACAATTGACAACTTGTTGGATATTCCCTTGAGGTCCAAACAACCACTCATGAGAAAAAGATGAAGAGATAATGGAATCTTTAAGATAAAACACACATAAGAGAGAGAAAATAAGGCCACATAAAGAAAAAAGAGAAAGTAAACACATAGAAAAACACTAATAAGTACCTAATCTGACCTAGTGGACCAATTGCACAATATGACACTAAAAACATTTCAATAATAATCCTTATGAAGAAAATAAGTGTCTATATTTTAGAGTTAATTTGACTAAATGGGCCCCCCATCACTTAAAATTGAGGTGGAAGAGGTTGATTTAGGGATACAAGAACACATTAGACCATAGCATATCATTTTTTTTATTTCCATGTTTTTTTGTAGAGTAGATTTATATAAATAGAGCTCCTTTCATTGCAATTGAGCTAGTGAAGTTCAATTTAGGTGTAGGTGCATATAATAGACCACCATGTGTCATTTTTATGTGTTCAAATTTCATTTTTATATTGAATTCAAGTAAACATGGCTCCTATAAATTGCAATCATGGTAATGGAGGTTGACTCAAGTCTAGGTGCACATAATAGACTAATTTGTATCATTTTGTGTGTTCAGATATATTTTTTAGAGTGTATTCACCTTAATTGGACCCTTATCACAAGAAATCAAGATAATAGAGCTTGATTTTTGGGATCAAGAACCCATTAGACCACCATGAGTGTGTGTATTCCCTTTGTAGAGTTATTTGAATGAAGGAGGCCCCTATCATATACAATCAAGGCAACATAGGTTTAGCATTCATAGTTTTGGATAAATATTGTTTATTTATTATATCATTAACAATCAACATGATCATCTCTAGCCTTTTCAAAAAAATATATTATTGGTTTACTGGTAATAACCTAGGGCACAAGGTTCTTGAGAATCTTTTGAGTGAGGAGAAGGAGCTAGGGAACCGAGAAGGAAGATAAGAGAAACGATCAACTCTTTCCAAGAATGTATTACTTTACCTATATCTATAATGTGTAATATTTTTTTATTCTTGTTACTCTTTCTTTCTTGAAAACCCTGTAGTTTTATGTTAAAAAGGATATGAATTATTTTTGTTGGTAATTTTTATTTTCTATGATTGTTATGGATATATATAAATGGGTATACATTAATATGAAAATGTAGAAACATAACATAAGGATGTGTGTGTTTGTGTGTGTGTGAAAGTGTGTAGGTGCATTGATTATCGTAGGATATGTTTGTTTGAATTTGAATAGTTCGCGTATAAAATCATGAATTGATAACGATTGGTTTTATTTATATGAAATGGATCTATGCTTTATAATGTTGGTTATATTTATTTATTTTATAGATCCTTTTAGTATCCATTTATATTTGAAAGTAATTCCTTTGGAAATATAGAATGTTTTATATGGAAAAAATTATGATGGGGGATTAATTTGTTACATATTTTGATGAACTATTTCTAACCATGTCTTCACTAGTTTTAAGAGGTTTTGAAAAGTTAAATTAAATGATCTTGAAATGTGTTTGATATTTTTAAAGGAATCACATCTCATATATTTTTAGATTATATTTTTCATTAAATCTTATGCCTTAGTTTAAGATTAATACATATGGACAATTGGGTTTTCAAGTTTTTCTCTCTGTAAATCAATTTTTTCATTTCTCTAGAACTTGAAGTAGAAGTTAATCATATTGTTATCTTAAGGAAAACACTAATTTAATCCCCTCTTGTAGTTGTAAATGATTTTTGTATTTAGAATTTAACTTATATATTGTGTTTGAATGACAATCCTCATTATTTTTTCTAGTCATTAAGATATAAATGTTTTAGGAGCTTTGAGGTTTTCACAATCTATAAGAGTGAGCAACTAATTTCTAGGTGAAAAGAAAAATGTGTGCATGGTTTTGATCTGACATGTTTCAAATTAGCATCTATGATTGATAAATGTTTTTTTGGAAGTAGGCACAATAAAAATTAAGGCTTAAATGAAAAAATTTAAAACACTTAAAAATGCTTGTTTACGTATTTTCTCTTTATTAAGATTACCATAGAAAATATTCTCTTTTCTAGGCTATACACTTATAGTGCCTTGAATAATCTATTTTCATGCATGATGGGTAGCATTTGAAACTTATAATTACATTTTTAACATTTCAAGTTAGTATTTATTATTAATGATCCTACATTTGTAAATTAATCCTTTGAAGAATGCATTCCTTTACATTTTTATAGCTTCATTTGATTGTAGCATCTTGTTTATCATGAATATTCTCAATAAGTAAGCTTTGTAAATAAACTATTTTCTTATGTCTTCTTTGAAATTTTAATACCTATGTCATTCCTTGAAGTCCTATTGTCAATGAGATATATGTAGTTTTATTTGCTATAAATTTTGTTCTTACTAGTACAAGCATCAGTGTGAGGTGCTTAAAACCTTTTGTCTTGATTATGATGTGTTAAAATGTTTACTTATGCATGATCAATTAAAAGTTTAATAAATCTACATAATCATGCATATTTGGAATTAAACAAGTTTAATAATCTCATGAAGTGGAATTTAGTCTATCATTATCAAATGCATGGATATTTTTTGATAACAAAGTGTGAATATTAAGGACCCATGATGGGAGTACTGGACCATAGGTTAACAAACTTGCATTGTGTTTAAGTGGGTTAAGGGGAAGTTGAATAAGTCCCTAGGATTGTAAATATTTATGAACCTCCATATATTTATGTGCTTAACAATAATTTTTAAAATGTAGTTTATGAATTTACATTTCTACCTATAGTGAAGCAAGTGATTCATTAGCATAGAAAACACTGCATAGAATGGAATGAATATGTAACTAGGAAATAATCTTGTGAGAGTTCCACTCTGTTTTAGCCCTCTAAAATCTATTTATGTTGAAATAAAAATATGAAATGTTCCATGAATATGAATATAAATTTTCTTTATAAAGTATACTCATTTAAGTTATGATTATTGTTTTGGTTTTCATTCAAAATGAATTGTATGCAATATTGGTTTTGGGCAAGTTAGATCAATTTGATTAATGGGTATTGTATTGTTGTAGCATAAAACCTTAAAATTCATGATAATTTACCATCCATACATTTTTTCAAAATATAAATGATCCTTACATGAATGGTCATTGTTACTCAAATAAATAATTGACGAACTTGGAAGAAAGCTTGGTATCCATTTTTGAGAGATTGTGGATTTTATTTGTAGTTTGACACAATGCCACTAAAATAGCAATGTATTTATCATTTTTCAACATAATTTATATTTTTAGAATGTTCTATATAGTTTAGATAGAGGGGGATAGAACCTAAGAAAGCATTTTAAGAGATTGTTCTATTTGTGTTAGTAGTTTTATACGTAAAAAGAGGAATATTTGAAACAAATAATAAACATGATAATTTAGAAAAACATATTATAAAAATTTATTGTAGTGGCTTCACCCTTCATCCTTTTCTCATGTGGAATTCATTATATGGTATGGTTATGGTGGAAATGTGGGCAAGACTATTTAATCACTGATGCTTTGTACTTTTCCATTTTACTTAATGGTAAATTGATACGGAACTTAGACCTTTGAAGGGCTCACAATATTTGATCAATTATTAGAATAAGGCCATCAAAGGTTCATATACTATTAGTTTATTTATTATTTAAAAACTTTAGTCTTGTACTATGTAAACTTAGATTTCCTTGCATGAACTTTTATCCTACTTTTGACTAAGATAAATCTTGGAACTTTAAATTGTGAAAATAATGGAAAAGAAACTAAACCATTTAACTCAATCTCTAAGAGATTTGGATGAAACTTAAATAATAATATCACAAAATCAAATTTTTCTTAAGATCATTTTATTAGTTGAATTCTTTTTATTGTCCTATTCTAAGTAGCAAGTTATAATGGTGCAAATTTGATTAGGAAATACAACATAAAAACTCTTACTATGCTATTTTTTTGATATATTGATCATAATTTTATTACTGAAAATGACTTAGTGGTTTTAGTGGTCAATGGTGGCCATTTGTATTGGTTTAGTGGTTTTTAGGGACTAGGCCCCTTGATTGTGCCCCATATCTAGTTCATAGCTATGATCAAAAGTAATTCAGGTAGGGGTCCTGCTAACCTTGGTATCTATAAAAAGATATTTCTTGCTAAAAATTAAGTTATCTCATTTTATGGATAGAAGGTAAATCTAAGACACAAATCTCAATTATTCTCTTTACATAGGCTTGAACTGAGGTCATCAAGATTGAATTAACCTTGGATAATGGTCTTAGTCTCCCTAGGAATTGAGTTTGTATTAGTAGATATGTCTAATATATGATGGTCTTGTGTCATCCCAATAGAGGAATTTTGTTTCAAGTTGAGTTGATATTTATTTATTACTATCGTTTGGCCACTAGGAGACATTGTCACATGTGCCAACATATACAATAGGTTTAGATCTCAATGTAACATTCAAAATGATCATATATATTTTTGCAATCCAATGGGGGGATAGAACGTAGAAATTATTGAAATTTAACTTGATGTACATAAAATTAATGCTTAAATTACCATGATGACATTGTATTAGATGCTTATTACTTTTATGAGTTTCATGATGATCAGTTGACAATAAGAGAATAGACCTATATAAGTTCTTCTTAGGTTAAATAAGCTTGACTTACTAGAACTATGTTGCATCAAAGGATTTTAGGGATGATTTATAAAATCCACTTAGAGGTTAAATTATGCTTTGGACTAAGACTACTCTTCCATAAGATTCTTGTTGATGAGACCATGATACATCTCATTTATATAATGAATAATACCATTTTTTCTTTTATAAATAATGTTTTAAAGTGGACTTAGATGTAACGCTAATAACTTATACTTATTTAAAATGAAATATGAGTTATATATCTAGTATATTATGTGAGAGTTATTTTAGTCTATTTTTTTATAATTTTCTAACACGTTCTTGGAGAATAGATGCCAACTATTATCTATGTAGGCTAAAATGAGTCATCAATGTAGATAGTATTGTTTGAAGTGCTAAAATACCAAATTAGGGACAATCTTGAAGTAGCTCTAGAGATATTTAGTATTTCCCAAGTTCCATATAAAATCAGCTCTAGATATTTTTAGTAGTACCAGCGTCCCATAAAAATCATCTCCATATTTATTTATTAGCTCTTAATAAATATGGACCAATGATGTAAGATCATCCAAGGCATATAAGCAACCTTGCATCAACTAAAAATAGTTTTTGTGTTTTTGTGTTGGTTTGTTTTTTATTTTGGCATGTGAAGATTTAAGGCTAAAATGGATAGGTTCTAGTAAAAATGAAAAATGGTTATTAAGAACATCAAAATCATCCTAACTCTGATTAAATATTTATATTCCTCTCAAAAAATTATGCAAGTTCAAAGAAAAAACACATCTTAATTTGATTTCGTATGAAAAAAATTATGATCATTTGAATCTAGCTCTGGAAATCATCAGTCTAGCTTCAAAAGTCATTAGTATTGCTTCAAAAGTCACCAGTCTAGCTTTAAAAATGCATAGAATTAGCTCTGGAGATGCCCAAAATTAATTTTGGGGTCTAGAAGACCAAATAAATAATGAATGAAAGTTTTGGGAATTTTTTTGTAGTCTTTCTATATATATCAAATCTATAAATATAAATTTCCAAAAATATACATCAACAGAAATCAGTTCCAAAAATTTGTAGGTTCAAAATTATGAAAATAAAGAACTTCAAAAATAATTACCATATATTTTTATAAAGTATTTCTATGAAATCTATTTATATTATTTATAAAAATAGGTGTTTATAAATAAGGCAAGATGTTTATATTATTTAAACTCCTATGAATATATCAACATCAAGTTGTTGGAGGAAAACTAAATTTATCAAGATCATAATTGATTCTTTCTAACAAAATAAAAAGTTGTTGAAAGAGAAACAAATCACTCTAGATTCTCTCCAACAAGTTTGAAGATGGTGGATTTGTGAATCTAGAATTTCCTATTATTTTTTTCTTGAATAATGGGGATTTATATTATTATAAAAATAATATATGAAACAAATTTGTTATATTGTTATCCCATAATAAGAATAAATTACAAATTGATTTGTTAGGTTGTTAGCCTAGAATAAGAATCAATTATAAACTGATTGTTTTAGTTGTTAAAATTAAAAAATTAGTTGTAAAACTAATTTATTAATTTATTATTATTAAACAAAAATTTGTTGAAGAATTTGTATTATAAATACAATTTTATCATTCATAGAATGAACAATAAGAATAATTATACAGTTAGAAGAAGACCAGATTGAATAAATCATTTGAACATTTCTAAAGTCTCATGTTTTTAGTCTTTTTTATAATGGGAAAGCAAAAGCCCACTCATCCTAAGGAAAAAAATGTTAGTTTGTATTTATGTTTTCTAAATTAGATTGATCTATGTTTTGTTATCATTTCTAAATATTTGTTTTATGTTTGGAGTATCATATATAACATGAAAACTAATTGGATACATATACCAACAACTATTTACTTTCTTTTTATATAATGTATATTTTGATTTCTAAAATTTCAATTATGTAAGTATGTTTTTCATTCTTCAAAGTGTGTTTTATTTATTCCATTTAAATTACTAAAAGTGTGATTTAATTATGTAATCGCAATTCATACAAATGTGTTGTTAAGAAAATAACTATTTTTTTAATGTATTTTGTGCCCTAATGCATATATAAACCACCCTTGGATTGACATTATGAAATTAGGAGGTCTGATGACACTCGTAAATTTTTAAAAATGTGAACATAGAGAATCCTTGTAAAGTAAAATAAGCCTTGAAAATAGTCTTACGGGCCAATAAGTAGGATGGTGCTCTTGTATCTATTTGATACACTATTGAGTCAGAAGAATTGCATAACACCTCAAACCACAGAGTATTGTTTTCATAAATAAATAAAAGTGCCCATGAGTAAAGGATGATAGATATTAATAAGAATTGGATATAATTATTAGCATAGTAATAATTATATCCATTAATATTCATTGATATTCTTGAACTTAAAAATAGTCATACATAGAATTGAACATGCAGGTAGGGTTCTTCTCAATTCTTGATCTTCTATATTATTTCTATTCAAGTTATCCACCTTATATTTGTATGAATGAGATTAAAATATAATGTATTCATTGTTTTAACCCTTAAAAACTCTTTAACATATTCTTGTTAACTCCTAACGTATACCCATTCTTGTAATACTAGCCTTTTTAGGCATTACACAAGGTGGAATATAGAGAATATGATAAATAAAGTGTTTTAAACCATAAAGACTATTAATATATATATAAAATAACCTTATACATAAAAAAATAAATCATTATAATCACACAATAACATGACAAGGACCCTTCAAACCATGATATAAATTCAAATTTTTAAATTGGCAGTTTTGGTAGGAAAATGCTAAAAGAGCATAAATTCAAATTTTATTCAAATATAAGACATAAAAATGACTCCTTAATGATATATAAGACTAATAATACCCATTAAGACTCAAAATAATATAATAACAAGTCAAAATTGATCAAAAAAGATATGCTCCTACATTATACTCCTTAGGAATAGGAAATTGACTCATGAACTCCTATTCATGAGGTCTTCAAGAGTACCTCCATGCTTGATGATGTATAATTTTGTCATAAAAATGGCATCCTCTACAATATGATGTTTCCACTTCACCATGTACTAGTAATACTTTTTACCTTTTGTTCTATTCACAACATTCTTATCTAAGATGAGTTACAACTCTTCTTGTTTTGCTTGTGACAGCTGATCTTCCCACACTTACACTGATTTATCTTCATTCCCAATTAGTTGATCATGATTATATATTTTGTTGTCTGTATATAAGTTTCCAACATCAAATATAGGAGATATCACTATACCAATAGGAAACTTTATATTATAGTCATTGTTGGATAACTTTCGAATGACCTAGCAAGGGATAATCTTCTTAATCTTTATTTTTTTATACTCACCTTTTATAAAAAATTTATTCCTTAATTGAGCCAACAACATGTCTCCAACCTAAAATCAAACTTCTCTCCTCTTTATATCTACATGTTACTTGTACTTGTCCACACTCAACTCTAATTGATTCTTCACTTGGTCATGCACCTCTTACATGGTAATTCCAAACTCTTCTCCCTCAAAAATTCTTTTCTCCATATTTATTATATCTCTCAACTAAAAGACTCCTCTTGGGTGCATATCATACACAACTTGAAATGGACTATTTCTTATGGTTCTATTAGGTGAGTCATTATAAACAAACTCTCTTGTGGACATGCTAATTCTCAATATTCAGGACTATCTTTTGTCAAACACCTTAGAAAATTAACAAAATTATAATCACCACCTCGGTTTGTCCATATGTTTAAGGGTGGAAAGCTGAATTAAAGATCAAGTTTATTCCTAGTTTCTTCGACAAACTCCTCCATAATTGAACTACAAATTTGGTGTCTATATCTAAAATAATGCTCACTGGTATTTTGTGTACTCTAACCACCTCTTTGAAGAACAAATTGGCCACATAAGTAGCATCATTGGTTGTCTTGCAAGGTATGAAATGATCCATCTTTAAAACCTGTCCACAACAACAAAAATAGTGTCATGCCCTCTTTTAGTTCTTGGAAAACCCATGAAAAATTCCATACTAACGGAGTACCAATGCCTATTTGGCACTGGTAAGGGTTGTTAAAGGCCTACATTAGTGTTGTTTCCCTTTGCATATTGACAAACTTTGCACCTTTCTACAAACTTCCTTACATCAATTTTCATTCTAGGCCAATAATAGTGACTACTAAATTGAGCAAAGGTATTTTCAAGGCCAAAGTGACTTGCTAAATTCCCACAATGCTTATCCTTGATCAAATTATCTCTCATGGAACTCCTTATCACACAAAGATGAATTCCATTGATCAACAAAGCATCCTGAATCATGTACTCCATCTAAGGTTATTTGTTTCTTATAGTTGGCCATTTTCAAGCCTCATATGCATCTTGAAAGTCTAAATCATTTTCATATAAATCCTTAAGTGACTCTATTACTCCATTCTCAATTTTAATTTCACTTATAAGCAAAGTTATCCTACTTAGAACATATGTTACCTTGTTGGCTTGACCCTTTTTGTGCTTTATGACAAAAGTGAAGTTTTATAATTACTCCACCCACTTCATATGCCTTTAATTGAGCTTTGGCTAATTTTTTATGAACTGAAGTGCATAATTATCCATGAATATGACAAACTCTTTTGACATTAGATAGTTTCTCCACTTCCTCAAGGCTTGAACCATAACATACAACTCTAGATCATACACTGAATATTTTTTGTTGGCCTCATTTAAATTTTCACTAAAGTATGATACATATCTTCCCTCTTGACTTAGGAAAGCTCTGATATCCACCCCACTTACATCACACTCAACTTGAAAAACCTTGTTAAAATTAGGAAGTGCCAACACAATTTGTTCAGTGATTCTTTTCTTTAAAAACTAAAAAATTATCTCAGCTATATTAGTCCATACAATTTTTTATATCCCCTCTTATAGTATCAATAATGGGTGCACAAATCCCACTAAAATTTATGATAAAATTTCTATAAAATCTAGATAATCCATGGGAGCTTCTTACCTCATAGGCTATCTTGGGATTTGGCCAATGAATGTTGGCCTTTACCTTATCTTTATCCATCTTCAAAACAACTTGAGAGATCACAAAACCAAGATATAAAAGTTATATCCTCATGAACAAAAATTTATTAATGTTAATAAATAACCTCTGCTCTTACAACCTTTGTATTACCATTCTTAAATTTTGAATATGCTCATCTTTGATAGTTATGTAAATCAATGTCATCTAGATATACAATCACAAACTTACCAATAAAAGGCTTGAAGACTTCATTCATGATTCTCATAAATGTGCTTTGGGAATTAGTGATACCAAATGGCATGATGAGCCACTCATATAACCCCTCATATGTCTTAAAGTAGTATTCCATTCATCTCATTCCCTTATCCTTTTCTAAGGTTAACAAATTTTGAGATCCATCTTATAAAAATAGTTAGAATCACTCAAAAGATCTATCAAATATTCAATTCTTCAAAGGGGAAATCTATACCTTATGGTTATCTTATTTATTTCTCTAGAATCTATGTACATTATCCAATCTCATTATTTATTTGACACTAGTATAACTAGTACTGCACATGGCTTGAGACTTTATTTGATCAATCCTTTGTATAATAGGCCTTGTATTTAATTTTTAATTTTCTACATTCTCTTATGGAGTCATCTTGTAGACAACTTTGTTAGGAAAAATTTCACATGGTATAAAGTTAATGTGATGAATGATGCTCTTAATAGGTGGTAGTTCATAGGGTGTTTCATCCACCACTATATCAACATATTATTTTAACATGTCTTGTACCTCTTGGGTAACTCTTTCAACTTAGTGTTTGTTACAACATTCCTTGGTTTTATCATAACTTCAAAGCCCAACTCTTCCTCTTTCATAGCATTCAATAATTCTTTCTCAATCATCATCATAACACTTGCATTAGTCCTTTATCCATTAACTTCTTCTTTTAGAGGAAGTAGTGTATGGCTTATTACATCATTCTAAAAGGTGTAAAAATTCTTTCTTACATCATGAGTAGTCTTTCTATCATATTTCCAAGGCCTCTCTAGGAGCACATGACACACATCCATTGGCATTATGTCACATAAGCCCTTATCCTTGTATATTTCAATCTAAAAATATACCCAACATTACTCATTCATAAGAACTTGCTTCCCATTTTAAGCCATGAGACCTTGTAGGGGTTTGGATGTGGTATCTTCTTTAAGCCAAGCTTTTCTACCATCTCTACTACCACTAGATTATCTGTACCACCTAAATCAATCACCAGTTTGCATCAGTTACCTTGGAATTTTCATGTTGTCTTGAATAAAGTCTTTATTTAGGTAGGCTCCTTATCCTTGGGTGATTTTCTCAACACTCTCCTCATCAATAAAGATTTAATAACTTCTATTTCTTCAATATAAGATTGAGAATTTTACACTCTCTTCTTTTGCTTGGACCATTTGGTTTCTATTTTTAGTTTTAGAACCACTAGCTTGAGAATTCTCTAGACACTCCTAAAACCATGACCAATAAATTTATTGTATTTTAAACACTTAATAATGTATCCATTAATCCTCTTCCTCATTCTTTGTATCCTCCTCTTAAATACGGTCTCCTTCCTTTGAATCCACTTCCTAAATTAGATGCATGTTCTTGAGAGGTACTTGGTTCTAAATTTATTCTTTGTGATGTGTCTCTTCCTCCTTGTTGACCTCTAACTCTATAAATTCTACCCCTGCCCCTATTTTGATGAGTTTACCCTCTATTTATCTTATTTTCTACCTTAAAATCATATTGGTAGTACTCCTCAAGTGTCCTTGGGCTGACTACACTGAGTCCATCTTGAATATTATACTTTAACCTATTAAGATACCTAATAATATTCTCCACATCTTCTTCTACATGCCCTGATATAATTGTCAAATTGTATAATTCCTCGGTATGCTCCTTAACACCCATATCCTTTTACTTCAAATTTTGTAATTTATTGAATAGGTTAGTATGATAAATAAACAAAGATGGGATTCCTTTCAGGCCCATTGTTAATACCAGAAACTCTCCTACCTACCCTCTTGTAAAATTCTTAGCTATTAAGTTGAAATATTTGGTTGGTAATTCCTCATCTTTTATAAATCATTCTAAGCATTTTGTGATCAAAATTAGGGAAAGAAAGGTTGATGATCGAGACATTATGGTTAGTTTTGACATGGTTTTATTATTTACCAAGATTCCTCTCAATGAGACTATGAGTATCATACATGATATTATAGATTCCCAAACAACTGATTTAGTGGAATTATGTCTACGATCAACTTTATTCACCTTTAGAGGGGATTTCTATGAGAAAACAAAAGGGGTGGAAATGGGTTCACCATTATCTCTTGTTGTTGCAAATTTATTTATGGATTTTTTTTTAAAAAGTCTTTTGATTCTTACCCTTTAAAACTTGATTGGTGGGATAAGTATGTGGATGAAACTAATGTAAAATGGTCTCATGGAGATAAGAAATTGGATAAATTTATTGAATATCTAAATGATAGGTCTGATCAGATACAATTCACTATGGAAAAAGAAGAGAATAATTGCTTACCTTTCCTTGATGTCCTTATCTCTAAGAAATCACAATGGGTGTTATCTAATGAAGTTTATAGAAAAAATACCCATATGGATCTTGATCTTTAGGCTGAATAGCACCATCACCCTTGCCAAAAAAAATGATGTCCTTTATTCTATGGCTATGAGAGCTCAAAAAATATTTGATGAGAAATACTTTGAATCTGAAAAAACTCACCTTACCAAGGCTCTAATTGATAATGGTTATAAAAGGTGGGAGATTCATAAATCTTTTCATAACACTACACCTCATACTCAAATAAATTTAGAGTTAGACATTTCTAGGATCACTATCCCTTACGTGAAATGAATTTTTAAAAAATTGGCTAGGATTGTAAAGAGAGTCAGAATACAGATTGCTTTCAAACCTCTCAATACCCTTCACTTTTCTTTAGATTTTGCCAAAGACCCTATTGATCTTATTTCTCAGAAAGGTGTTTATATTATCCCATGCTCTTGTGGGATTCCGTATGTGGGGGAAACGGGTAGATCACTACAAACTATAATGAAAGAGCATTCACGTGATATTCAAAATTCTAAGGTTGATAGTTTGGCTTTGGCAAAACACTCTTTAACCACGAAAAACCATATTTGCATGGATTAAACAAAAAATATTGTGAATGAAGATGACTATTGGAAAAGAAAAGTGAGGGAAATGATTAAGATTGAGAAAAGGCCTATCATTCTAAATAGAGACAATGGTTTGGACATTGGGGATTCTTTACAGCCTATTATTAATCATTTAAAAAAGGTATGATTCTCCTTTTTTTTGTCTTTTTACATTTTCGGGAGGCTGACTTTTATCTTTTTTTGAGGTTTTCATTATTTATTTTTATTTATTTATTAAGGGTCTTTGCTGGTCTATTAACATCATTTCATAGCAACTTCCTTCATTTTAAAGCTTCTCTCACCTTGAGTATGGGCACGCATATTTTGCCTAAAATGTTGGTTTAAAAATATCCATACATGATTCTAGAAATCTTATTTTCTAAACTACAACATCATGGAAATTTAATAAATTTAATAGTATGATATTCACTAGGCAAAAATTTTGCCTTCAATTTAGCTACCATCCTATCCCAAGATTTGCTCTTGGATTTTCCTTTCTTTCTCCTTTAATATTTTACATAATACCACCAAAGGGATGCATGTTCTTTTAGTTTTGTGCAAGAAAACTTTACCTTGTTATCATCTGGTACATTATCATTATCAAAATATCTATCCAATTTTGTAATGTAATAAATGATCTCCTCTCCATATAGGATGATTGCATAAGTGAGAAGTTCTATATTTGGTTTAGACCCCTATCTCATGACTAATTTTAGTAGTCTATCAATTCCTTCTTCATACTCTACTTCTTCTTCTTCCTCCTCTAGTGCTTGTGGTTCTCCTTCCCTATCAATGACATCCCATATTAAAAATCTTCTCTGATTAGCCTCTACTGCTATCGACCTTACATCAAAACTTGATCTTAAGTTTATTAACTCCTCCAAGATTACATCTCTTATATAGATACATGTTCTTTCACCTCTTGGATTCTTCCTAGATGGCATTCTAGCTTCTCAACTCAATTAATCAAAAAATAATCAATTCACTCTTGTTATCAAAGAGTGTCACCTTATTTTAAGCCTCCTTCAATTATCCAACTTACTTTGATACCAATCTGTTTCAGAGGGAAATATATTACCAAATCAAATTACAAGTTACCTCTATTAAGCCTCTTTCCTTGTAGCCCTTCTAAATCACTTATCTAGTTGGTTTGTACAACATATAAGGGTTTAAGACAACATAAACATAGTTTCAGATACCCATTAAGCCCTTAAAACTCCCCACAATATATTATGGACTAACTCTCAAGGAACATTTGTTAACTCAACATGTCTTTCTAGCAATTAGGTCTCTAGAACAATCAAACTGAGTTTTGGCTCTAAAAGGCTCCACTCATACCAAATATTCAAGAAACAACTTATTTTTTTTTTTTAAAAATTCAAGCTTCAAGTGAAATTTGAAGTGTTGGAAATGTATCTGTAGTGTTAACCATAAAATGTCCAAAAACCCTAAACAGGTTTCTACACAGACCTGAGAGGCTATAATTCAAGCTTTTCAAACTAAAAATTATGTTTTAAAGGTTCAAACCACCTCAATCATGTTTTTTCAACTATGGTTCAACTATATGCATTGAAATAACACCCCACTTTATTGTAAATAGACTCAAAAAATCCAAATACTAACGTGACTATACACAAAATGGCAACGTACAAGACTGTGTACACAAAAGATAGAATTTAAATGAAATCTTGTTCTCTCAATGTATTTCTAAGCATTCAAACAAGTTTTTTTCACCAACTAGTAATTTTTCAACATGATTCCAACCTCTAGAGTAATTGAAATAAACTAAAAGAGGCACCTTACTCTTCTAGGTTCTTCACTATGCTAAACACAAAATTCTCTAAGATGATGTTTGTTAACTTACACCTGTAGTTAGATGATAATAGCTCACTCTTTTAAAAGAAAACAAAAATATGTATCTAACCACATACCAAGAGTGTAAGGTAATTCACCATATTATCTAAAAGCATTTTCCATTCATTAATAATTTTGAACTTGAAAATAGTCATACACAGAATTGAGGATGCAGGCATGGTTCTTCTCAATTTTTGATTTTCTATATTCTTTATATTCAAGTTATCCACCTTATAATTTCATGAATGAGATTAACTTTAATCATATTGATTGTTTTTACCCCTAAAACCTCTCTAACTGAATCTTGTTAACTCCTAATGTATACCCATTCTTGAAAGTCTAGCTTTCTTAGCCTAGCTTGTGTAATGGGTGGTCAGGTTGGTTGTCCTCAGGTGTCTTCTGGTTAGGGTATCACTATTTATTTGCCCCCCCTTGAAATCACTCATAATGGTTGGGTGATGCCTAGTAATTGTTTAATTTAACCTTTTTCTTGAAGTACCCAACCTTTCAAGGACGATTCACCTCTACCACCTTCTAGGGTTACGTCTTGTGTCAAAAATTTGTTATTTTTTTTTTTTTATTATAATATTGTGAACTTTGACTTGTCATGCATAATCAACAATTGTTTTGTTTTAAGCTATTTTTCTTATCAATGTAAGTTTTGGTTCTATATACCAACCATTCAATTTATTATTATAACTATCATATATAATTATTATTTTTAAATTAATAATCATTATATCATTACATTTTAGTAACAAAAACCAATAATTATTGATTTAATAATTATAACCATCTTTATATGATTATTATTTTTTAATTAATAATAATTATATCAATACATTTCATCATCATCATCATCATCATCATCATCATCATCATCGTCATCGTCATCGTCATCGTCATCGTCATCGTCGTCGTCGTCGTCGTCGTCATCGTCATCGTCGTCATCATCATCATCATCATCATCATCATCATCATCATCATCATCATCATCATCATCATCATCATCATCATCATCATCATCATCATCATCATCATCATCATCATCATTAATAACTCGTAACTAGATCCTCTCCCCCTGCGTCCCATTTTCATCACCATCCATAACTCGTTCATCTTTCTCAATTTTCCCACTTCATTGAAGGCATGGATTTTTATTTAACAACTATTAACAATCTCAACCTACCATTTTCATCTTTGGCAGTTTCCCAATTCATTGATGGCATGAATTTTTAAATTCAAAATGATTATTAAAACATAAAATATAAAGTACATATTAAAGTTTTAAATAAATATTTATTAATTAATACATTGATTAAAGTATATGTCACGTACACCATTTTCAATCAAGTTTTTTTTAATCCGGTATGGAGTTGAGGAGGTTAGACCCTACATGTTTAGTTAGTATTTCTAGTCGATATTGACCTGATTTGGCTAGTATTGACCCTATCCTAGAAATATATGCATTTTTAAATCAAACATTTTATTAGGTTCAACCCATCTATCTAATGTGTTGGTGGTCTGAGAAATTATTGAATTGTACTGATATGTGTGTATTAAATAAGTACTAAGTCCCTTGTCAAGTGATACCCTGACATATATATCTAGAGTATCTTAATGTGATCTTCGTTATTAAATAGATATTATGAAATGTTTTAACAATAAAAATATTAATTAAATATTTATAACTTTGTTTCTATATTTCTTTATTTAATTAATGTTTCAATAAAAATAAAATGTGAAACAACAGTTTCATAAAATATGAAATAACATTTTCATACCAATAAAATAAATAGATAGATATTTCAATAAAAATTAAATATTGTATTTGATTATTAATATGTTTCTTTGACTTTAATTATTAATATGTTATAATAATATCTAATAAAATGCAATTAATTAATTTAATATGTATTCTTTTTAATATTATAAATTATGAATTGTGCAATTGTTGCTAGGAATAGATTAGTTTTAGGTTAATGAGAGAATATGGGGTAGTTTAGATAAGATTCCTTTAGGACTCCATTACTTTCTTTTGCTTATAAAAGAATGCATCTCTATTTTACATAAAGCAGTTACGGATTTTCATTTTTTTGGCATTGATCTTATTTGAAGTTGAGTTATATAGTTACATTAGTAGTTTCAGTTTATAGTATTAGAGCCACACTAGACAATGCAATGGTTTCAGTTTATGGTATTAGAGCCACACTAAACAATGCGATTGAAGTATTATTGCAGCACCACTAAAGTTCATTGAGGCATGTAGATTGAAGTGGCTCAAAGAAGTATCAAAATGTGTAAGACAGAGAAATAGGCACATTCATTGCAGGAGATCCTAAAAGGATCATAGAGTAATTTGATAGTATTGGAGTCAATCTAAGGATACTTTAAAATGAAGATGCTTTTTTTTAATAAGGAATTTGTTAATAAAGTTGAAGGAACTGAGAATAAGCCTACCCAGGATGTAGATTTGATCAATAAGTAGGCAGATGAAATGAAATAAAAGAAGCTCTAATACTATGCTAAGAGCTATTAAAAAAATAATACAGATTAAATAAAAAACCAGCTACTTAAGAAAATAATATACGAACTTAGAAAATATAGAGACTAAAAAAGAAAGACTTTTATTCAATGATTTTTCCATGTAATGAAGCGTTGCTCATCATCTTCATATATAACAAAGGAGCACTTAGTTTAACGAACAATTAAAATAAAGTAAACTAAACTAAACTACCAGTTTAAAAAAATAGATTGCCCACAATTGAGTTTAACATTAGTCTAGAAATAAAAATAAATAAAATTAAACTATCAGTTTGTTGATCATGTGGACAGTGGACTGTAGTCTAAAAATAAGTAGACTATGCATTGATCATGTGGACTATGGATTGAAGTCTAAAAATAAATTAAAAAAGAAAAAAATCATGCATTGATCATGCATGAAGTTTGAACAGTTCAATATTCTTCAATCTCCCCCTAGATGATCAATGAGAATGATGCCCAACTAATGTCGTAAAGCAACAAAACTGGTTGTAGGAAGAGTTTTGGTAAAAATGTCAGCTACTTACTCAAATGTAGGATATAATTGTAATTCCACTTGCCCATCTTGAACCAAATATCAAATGAAATGATGTCAGATCTCTATGTGTTTTAATCTAGCATGAAACACAAGATTCTTCGTCATGGCAATAGTGCTACTATTATCACAAAAAAGTGTACTTAGATGTTCCTGAATCAAATTTAAATCCTCTAATATCCTTTGAATCCCTATTTCTTGTCAACTTGATATTGCTATTGAAATATATTATGATTCTACTGAAGAGAGAGCCATAGTTCCCTGAATTTTACTACTCCAAGATACAACTCCAGAACCAAGTGAGAATACATAACTGGATGTAGATTTTATATCATCAACTAAACCAGCCCAATCATAATCTTGAGAAGATCCTACTGCAATAATTAATAAAAGATGAAATAATAGGTTTATATAATTAGTATAACACTTAAAAAGATTATATTGATCGAAGGCCACTTCAAGGGGGAAACCTCCTTTGAGCAAGATCAATACAATAAATTCATGGGTGCCTTCATTGGCCTCAAAACTTATTTATATATTGAGTCTAATATAAGAAACTACTACTTCCCATGAATGTGGGATAAAACAAAATGCTCACGGGATGACTTATAAAGCATATGAATCCAAAACAACTATTACACTAACTAAATAAAGAGAATGGGTAAGATAGGTTCCTAACATTCTCTTCCTCTTAGAAAGATCTTTGTCCTCAAGCTTCAGATATGGGAATTGGTGCTAAATCTGAAATAGTGGTTCTTATGTTGCATCCTCTAGTTGCATTCTGTGCCACTGAATTAAAATCTCTATGATGGAGAGAGAGTGAAGCTGGCATGTGAATTTGTCTAAGATTACCTCCAACTCAAGAAGGATGGATCCTTCATTATTATGTTCTAGTAAAATAATTTGCACTTTGATATTTATACCAAAAACTTTCTTCAGACAAGAGACATGAAATACTGGGTGAACTCAAGAAGAAGGTGGGAGATCCAACTTATAAGCAACCAACCCAATCTTCTAGAGAACCTTATAGGGCCCATAGAGCTTGGGAGCCAACTTATGATGCCCTTTGAGTTTTAGGGAAGTTTTCTTGTATGGATGCAAGTCAATAAAAACCATATCACCTACTTGAAAAGTGTACTCAGAACAATGCTAATCATCCTGTTGTTTCATTTGATTTTATGCCATATAAAAATTATCCCATATGGTGTTGAAGTTTTAACCCCAAGTTCAAAAAGCATGTCGACTGCTTGAATTGATGAAGGGGTGTACAGAAGGAGCACTAGTGGTACTTGACCATAGACTGCTTCATATGGAGTCATTTTTGTTGAAGTGTGGTAGGAGGTATTATACCACCATTCGGTGAGGGGGGTCCACTTTTCCCACTAATTTTGTTCTGAGGTGACGCAATGAAGGAAAGTCTCCAAGTATTTATTGACAATTTCAGTCTACCCATCCATTTGGGGATGATACTTAGAACTCATATTTAGTTGGGTGTTGGTACGGTGAAATAGTTTTATCCAAAAATGGCTAGTGAAGGTTGCATCATGATCTAAGACAATAGATGAAGGAATGCTATGAAGATGGAAAATCTAATCAATTTTTTTTTGTGACTATGGAGGCAATATAGGGATGGCCGAGGGCATAAAAATGACTATATTTAGAGAGGCAATCAATCAAAACCAAGACCACAATTTTCCATATAGATTTAGGGAACCCCTCAATGAAATCTATAGAAATATCAGTCCAAATCCTATAGGGATGGGTAAGGGTTTGAGTAACCTAGGAATGAGTGTTTTTTCACCCTTGTTACATTGGTAGGTATCAAATTCAACCACCATCTATTGAATTACCTTTTTCATTCCCTTCCAAAATAAGTTGTGGCATGCCCGCTCATAAGTTTTGATAAACCCTGAGTACCCTATAGATGGAAAAGCATGGAGTTCATAGAATACAGCTTGATGAATATCTATGCTCTAGGGAAGCACCAAACAACCCTTGTATCATAGAGAAGCATCATCCCAAGAATAATGTAGTACAATAAAGGGGTTAGTGGGAAAATGTTGAATGATTTAAGATAATGAGGAGTCATTGACAAACCTTTGTTGTACAATATCCAACCAATTTGGAATAGGCATGAAAATACATGAAATGGAAGCTTGATCCACAAATGTGTGAGATAGAACATCAACCACAATATTATCCTTACCCTTATTAAAAGTGATCTTGTAGTCATAACCCATGAGTTTACTAACCCATTTATGTTGTGATGGGGTGGAGACCCATTATTTCAAGAAATATTTTAGACTCTAGTGATCAATTTTGATGCAAAAATGATTCCCCAGTAAATACAACTGCCACTTCTGCACTGCATGCAAAATGGGCATCATTTCCTTCTCATAAGTAGAGACTACTAAATTATTGATAGAAAGGGATTTGTTAGTGAATACAATGGGGTGTCCTTCTTGGAAAAGTTATCAACCACAACCAAGATCATTATTTTCCTTCCAAATTTTGGGAGCCCCTCAATAAAATCCATAGAAATATCAATCCAAATCTTGGTAGGAATGGGCAAGAGTTTGAGCAACCTAGGGATGAGTGTTCTTTCACCCTTGTTATGTTGACATATATCACATTCAACCACCATATGTTGAATTTTTTTATTCCCTTCTAAAATAAGTTGCATCATGTCCACTCATAAGTTTTGAGAAACATTGAGTGCCCTATAGATGGAGAAGCATGGAGTTCATAGAATATAACCTACTGAATATCTGGGTTATGAGGAAGCACTTGATGACCTTTATATCATAGAGAAGCACCATCCTAAGAATAATGTGATACATTAGAAGGGTTAGTGACCAACTATTGAATGATTTGAGATAATGAGGAATCATTGAAATACCCTTATTATACAACATCTAACTAATTTGGAATAGGCATGGAAATAGTCAAAAGAAAAGCTTGGTCTGCAAATGTGTGAGATAGAGTATCAGTCACAATATTATCCTTACCTTTTCTTATAAGTGATATCATAGTCATAACCCATGAGTTTACTCACCCATTTCTATTGTGATGGGGTGGAGTCCCATTGTTATAGGAAATATTTTAGACTCTAGTGATCAATTTTGATGCAAAAATGATTCCTTAGTAGGTATGGCCACCACTTCTATACTAAATGCAAAATGGCCATCATTTCCTTCTCATAAGTAGAGAGTACTAAATCCTTATTAGAAAGGGCTTTGCTAGTGAACACAATGGGGCATCCTTCTTGGAGGAGAACAATACCAAGTCTATTGCCGCAAGCATCACTCTCGATTGTGAAGGTCTTGGCAAACCTTGACATAGCTAGAATAGGTATAGTACATATAACTTATTTCAATTTTTCAAATACACATTTAGTAGATTATGTCCATGTAAAATAATCCTTTTTCAACATAGCTATTAGTGGATCTAAAATATTTTTATAATCCTTAAAAAACTTGTGATAGTATGTAGTCTGCCCGAAAAAACTATGAAGGCTCTTGAGTATCTAAGGATGAGGCTAATTTGTCATGGTAGCTATTTTTTTAGGATCTACCCAAACCCCTTGGGTTCAAAAAATATGCCTAAGATACTCCACTTCATCCTAGCCAAAATCACATTTGGACTATTTAATATAGAGATGATGTTCAGAGAGAAGTTGCAGTGTGAGCTCCAGATCTTGAAAATGCTCAGACCATGTTTTACTATAGATGAGGATATCATCAAAGAAGACTAGAATGAATTTTTATAGATAGGGCCAAAATATTTTATTCATCAATGCCTATAATATTGAAATAGCATTAGTGAGGTCAAAGGGTATGACCAAAAACTTAGAGTAGCCATCATACATGCAAAAAGTTGTCTTAGGGATATCAATCTCATGAAGCCAAATCTAGTGATATCTAGAGTGGAGATCCAACTTAAATAAAAAAACGAGCACCATGAAGCTCATCAATAATAGGGATTAGAAAATAATCCTTGATTATGATGTGATTAAGTGCATAGAATTCAATGTAGAGGTGCTATGACCCATCTTTTTCTAGATAAGGAGAACTAAGGAAGAATATGGGTTGGTACTAGGGCGAATAATGCCTTGCTTTAGTAAGTCTCAAATGAGAATCTCGATCTTAGTATTTTGATGAAATGGGTAGTGATAAGGCCTGATGTTGAGAGGAATACTTCCAAAAAGGATCTAAATATGATGGTCCTCTGGTCATGAAGCTGGTAATCCCACGGGTTCAATAAAGACACATGCATACCTTTGGATAATGGTTTGTAGATCATAAGGAGTAGTGGAGACTATTGATGGTTGAATTTTAATGGAATGGAGTTGTGCAATGATTCCATGTGAATTATTCTTAAGAATATTTTCTATGTGATGTGAATTTATGATGTTGATAGACCCTAGTTTTAAGCATTTCAATGTGTGTTTTTGTTCTTTATCTAAAAATTACATCCAAAGTTTAGTAAAATCCCATAAGATGGGTCTAACTGTGTGTAATCATTGGGCTCCTGAAATGACATCACATCTACCTAAGGGCAATACAAACATGTCAGAGCACAAGTTATAATATCTAATAGAGATACACATATTGTGACTCCTCCCTTTGGAAGTTAATGGGCTCCCATTTTCAATCATGACTTCAAAGTTGGAGTAAATATGGATAAAACAATCATCCTGTTTGGCAATCTGAAGGTCAATGAAGTTATGATTCCTACATGAATCAATGATTATTGTGAGAGGGAGCTTCTTAAAGTAACCCCTGACTCACATGGTTTGTGGGGTAGTGATTCCTACTAAGGCATGGAGAGATATCTTTGATTGGTCTTATTGAGAAGCAGGTTCCACAATCGGTGAATATTCTTTCAGATCATTTGTTATATCCTAAGCATCTTCAAAAAATTTAGTTTTAGATAGAGAATCCACATCCACTAGGTAGAGATTTTTCTCTACACATTGATGTCCCCGAGTGAATTTATCATCATATTTATAACATAGTCCTTTTTATCTACAGGCTCACATCTTTGCTTCATTCAAACACTTGATATGAGTGATTATGGGGGTTGGCATTATTTGAGATCATTTCTGAATGGAGAAAAATTGGATTTAAATCACTTCTAAGTTATGATATTTTCCTCTGCCAACTTAGCCAACCCTACGTGTTCTATCATTGTGTTGGGTCAAAAAATTTTGACCTCTGATCGAATTTCATCCTTCATTCTACTGACAAAGTAACACTTGAAGAATTAATCAAACTATCCCTCTCTATGATTGGTTAATTTTACAAATTCTATTTGATATTCTCTCACAGTTCTTGTTTTGTGAAGTTTAGTGAGTGCTCTAGTAAAGTCATCAAAATCACTATGGCCAAACTGTTACAAAATGAGGGTGCAAAAATTAGTCTATATGGGCTCATCATGAGCTTTAGTATACCAATGATACCATTGAAAGGATTCATATTCCAAGTGAAAGGATGTAAGTGGGACCTTGTTGGCATCAAAAGTATTATGTAGACTTAAATATTGTTCTACCTAATAGATCCATCCAGCTAGATCTGCACCATTGAATCAAGTAAAATTAAGCTTCGACCCATAAAAAATGCTAGAAGAAAAAAACTTGGTGTCTAAAGAAGACTTTAGATGCTGTCTGTTGTTCATGGTGGTATGTTAAAGACTGAGATTGAGAAGTTTTTCATAATATCTTTGATGTGGGTCTTGAGAGTGGCAATTTTATCCTCCATATTTTTGACTCCTATTTGGGTTACTACCATGACCAAAATGAAAGATTTGTTTTCCTATTTGGATGTAAGTCCTTTGAGACTCTTCTGATACTTTTTAGATATTTTTCCAAATTGATAGAATGAAGATTTCTCAGTTTCTAGTTTCTATTAAATATCTAGTTGTAAGTCCTTTGATGATGTACAAATACTCTGTTGATTATTTTTTTGATAGTCTGCTAGAAATATTTTGAAATTGATAGAAATGGGCCCCAAGTTTCAATGGATACCTAAGGGTTTAAATATATCACTCTAGCCACCAATGCTATCTAATTGAGTACCACTCTCCAAAAAATATTTAGCCATGGATTTACCTCTAAGTGATATCTCTTGGTTTTTCTCAGGATGGGAACTACTCAATCAAGAAGGGGTCATTTCCTTTTTGCTGGCAGGTCCTCTCAATGGGCTAGTTACTTTAGGGTTCTTGAGGTACTCCTCATAATGAGTTTTAGGGATTTCATCCAAGCACTTCCCATAGTTATGTGGTCAGGTTTTACCTTGATTTGAAATAGATTATTGTGATACATAAAATTATTTAAATTAATTATTCCACAAAAGAAAGTTAAGATTTTATAAAAATTTACTGAAAGGAATTATGTAGCATAATAGAGTTAAGATTTTTTGAAGGAAAAGAAAAAAATTGGCCCTGGAAAGCACTCTGACACCAGATGAGAGGATCCCACTACAACAATTAATAAAAATTATGAAATAACAAGTTTATATAATTAGTAGAACACTTGAAAATATTATATTGATCACATGACACTTTGAGGGAGTAACCTCCTTTAATCAAGCTCAATACAATAAATTTGTAGATGCCTTCATTGGCCTCAACACTTACTTATATAATAAGTATAATCTAAACAACTACTACTTCCCATGAATGTGGGATAAAATGAAATGCTCATAGGATGATTTACAAAGCATATGCATCTAAAGAAACTATTGCACTAATAAAATAAAGAGAATGGGTAGCATGTGTTCTTAACAAATCTATATAGCCAACTAGATTAAATTTTTTAGTGGAAGAATAATGAACGTCAAAATTGTGTACCACTCACATACCATAGAATTATTTTCTTAACACACCAATGAGACTCATGTGGATCCTACATGAATTGAGAGATGAGACTCACAACATACATAATGTCAGGTCTTGTTGTAGTGAGGTACATGAGGCTCCCAACCAAACTTATCTACAAAGTAGCATCCACTTTGGAACTTGCATCTTCCTTGGTTAATTTCTCACCAAGGGCTATGGGAGTTGTAACTATTATGCATATCAACATTATAAACTGTTTCAATAAATCAGATACATATTTTTTTTGACAAATGAAAATACCTATTGTTTGTTGTTGCACTTCCACTCCAAGAAAATAATACACGAGTCCCAGATTTGACATTTCAAATTCTTATTTCATTTCTACCTAAAACTTCTCCATGAGAGTTTTAATATTAACTGTATAGATAATATCATCAACATAAAGACAAATAATGAGAATATCATTACCAATACATTAGACATACACGGTTGGATCTGAATGGCTACTGTTGAATCCCTTATTCAATAAATAGACTATTAATCCTTCCATACTAGGCATCAGGAGCTTGCTTCAACCCATAGAGAGTTTTTTTCAAATTGTAAACCAGCTATTCTTTACATGGAATTTCATAGCCCATGCGTTGTTCTACATAGACTTTCTCATCTATATATCCATTAAAGAAGGCTGATTTTACATCCATCTGATATGCTGCCCATTTGCATTATGCAATAATAGCCAATAAAATCTTGATTGTATCAAGTCTTACAACTAGAGAATTTTTTTTTGAATAATCTACACTAAATGTTTGTGAAAATCGCTTGGCAACTACTCTTGCCTTAAGTCTTTTCAAAGAACCATCAGTATGATATTTTACCTTAAAAATCCATTAGATACCAATCACCTGTTTGTCTTTTGTAAGTTTTATTATTTCCCATATATTATTTCTATCAATTACTTGCATCTCATCATACATAACATCAATTCATACCATTTCTTTTACTACTTCTTCATATACATAGGGTTCAACTTGAATTTTACTAAGCAAAGCAAAATTAGCAATTGGATTCACATTAATCTTATGATAAATTTCATTTAAACTTCATATCTTTCTTGAAGAGTTGGACTTGATATTGGAATTGAACTATTACCTGAAGATGTGCCTATAGATGAACCCAGTGAACTTGAGATTAAAGAGAACAAATTTGAGCTACTATTTGGGCTTGAACTTCCACTCGAGCTTGTGGGGAGAGGAGGAACACTTCCAACTTCTATGTCCATCATTACTAGTGGTGTTTTTTATTGTGTACATTTTTGCCATTGTATTCTCCTCCTTCATTAGAAACCACATATCAACTAATAATCCATTTATTTGTGTCAGGATTATAGAATCTATATCTTTTAGTTTCATTAGAATATCCCACAAAGATACAATGTTGGGATTTTACATCCAAATTCTTCTACTTCTAAACTGGAATATGAACATATACAAGACAACAAAATACATGAAAATGAGACACTAAAGGCTTGTGACCACTCCAAACTTCTTTTAGAATGATGTTGTGAACTAATTTTGTGGGGCTTTAATTCAAGATGTATACTATTATTGCCACTGCTTCTCCCTAATAACAATTTATAATATTTTTTGACTACAACATACTTTATGTCGTTTCCATAATGGTATAGTTATTTCTTTTTGTAATACCATTTTGCTTGGGGTATAGGCTACAATAGGTTATCTCTTGATTCCATTTTTGTTATAAAAATCAAAAAAATCTTTGGAATTAAATTTTCCCTCACTATGTGTTCTAAGTATTTTGTAATAATACCCATTTTGTTTTTTAACCATAACTTTAAAATTTTTGAAGCATTCAAAAGCTTCAAATTTTTTATTAAGAAAATAAATCCATGTGTGGCAAGAAAAATCATCAATGAATGTCAAAAAATAAAGATTATTACCCAAAGATTTCTCTTGCTTAACACCACAAATGTTAGCATGCACAAGTTCTAAAAGAGTTTTTGCCCTCTAAGATTTGTTCACCAAAAAGCTATCTTGATGTTGCTTACCAAGTGCACACCCTAAACAAACTTCTTTTTTTTCCTGGATTGTCAGAAGTCCTCTCACCATATTCTTCTTGTGAAGTAAATTTAGTCCTTGAAAATTTAGATGACCATAACATTGCTACCATAACCATGAATCATCTATGGCTGATTTGAAGGCATGCATAGTAGTAGAATGTAATGTGAGGGAAAATAACTTGTTCTCTGACATAAAAAACCTTTACTACAAGATGATAATTAGTTTATTTATCAAATATTTTGTAGTAGTTGTCTTCAAACATAATTTTATAAATTTTTACTACATGCTACCCAATACTTATAAGATTATGATATAATTTGGGTACATGCAAAGTATCATGATGTAAGTAGTTTCTCCTTGATTAGTTTTTATAGTAAGGGTACTTTTTCCCATCACATCAACCTATTTATCATCACCTAATTTTACTTGAATTTTTATAGATGCATCTAATTTGACAATGAGATCAGATTTACCTATCATATGATTAAAGTAGCCACTATCCAAGAACCACACATATTTTTTATTTTATTTCAACAAATTACATATGAAAAAGGTGGATTGCTTGGGATCTTTAAAAGACTCTTCAGTATAGTTGGTTGTTTACTTGTTCAAGTTAGATTTATTCTTTCTACACCCAAATTCATAATGTCTATAAGATCACAATATTTACACTGAATACTTCTCCAATCCACAAAATTTTGCCTCTTCCTCTTCCTCTATTATTTCTTCTTCCTCTTCTTCTACCACATCCTTTATTATTAGAAGGCTCCCCTTGAGATTTATTTATTTTAGAAAAAAAAAGTTGTTGATTTGTCTTCAACATTCACTGTAGACTAGAAAACATGAACTACACTCTCTATAGAACATTACATATGCTCCTCATGATATTGCAAAGAACCAACCAACTCTATCACTTTCAAGGTGGTGAGATTTTTACTTTATTCAATACCTATCACCACTAGATCAAATTTAGGAAGAAGAGATATCAATATCTTCTCTATAATTTTTTATTCTATAATTGGTTCCCCTTGTGTTCTAAGCTGATTAACAACACCTTGAGTCTTCACAATAAAATCTTGAATAAACTCAGCTTCTTTCATCCTTAAATTTTCAAAATCTCTTCTTAAGGTTTGATTTCTTACCAATCTAACTTTGTCAGAACATTGGTATGTTATTTTCAAAGTCTCCCATGCATCCTTTGATTTTGTGATACCAACAATATGGGGGAAAATTAAAATATCCAATGTAGATTGGATAGCAAATAGTGCTCGATTGTCCTTCATCTGTCTTCTTTCAACTGAGTTTGTTGGTTTGTTGTCAAAGCATTTATAGCATTCTGATATGTAGGTTATGTGTATCCCACTTCCACTAATCCCCATATATCTTGGGATAATATTAGGGTCTTTATATTAGTAATCCAATAACTATAGTTGTCTCTTATAAACAACATAAGCTGAAATGGAAAGTTATTGGTGTTTGCCATTCTAGAGATAACTGATAAGTTGAAATTGCTACCTGCACGATTAAAATTCTACAACTCTGCTATGATACCAATTGAAACAAAATAAAAGATATAATACTATGCTGAGAGCTATTAAATAATAATAATATAGACTAAATAAAAAACCAGCTACTTAAGAAAATAATATATGAACTCAAAATATATATAGACTCAAAAATAAAGACTTTTATTCAATGATTTTTCCATGCAATGAAGTGTTGCTCATCATCTTCATATATAATAGAGGAGCACTTAGTTTAACAAACATTTTTAAAAAATAGACTGCCCAAAGTTGAGTTTAAGAGCAGTCTAAAAATTAAAAAATTAAATTAAACTATCAGTTTGTTAATTATGTGGACAGTAGACTGCAATCTAAAAATAAGTAAACTATGTGTTGATCATGTGGATTGTGGAGTGCAGTCAAAAAAAATAAAAAAATAAAAAATCATGCATTGATCATGCATGAAGTTCAAACAACTTGATCTTCTTCAGTGGTAAAGGAATGTAGCACTCATTCATGTATACTTTTGATTTTAATTAATTATGCAATTTTACATGTGAATGAGTCATAAATAGCAAATGAATCGTGGGATAAATTTATTAAGTTATATGAATTAAATGATTTGAGTACAAGTCTATATTTATAGAGAATGCTTTATCAATTAAAAACGTAGGAATCACATAAGATATCAGAGTACAGAAACTAGTTTATGTCTCTCAAAAACAAACTACAGCCTTTAGGTCAATTATTTTCAAAGAAGACATTATTATAAAAATCTTTCAAAGTTTACAACAATCATATTCTAAATTGGTAGTATCTCTGAGCACTCAAGTTAACATGGATCTTCCAAAAGTTTTTTCAGCACTACTTCAAGAAAAAAACAAAATGAAGGATGCAGGTTTGAATGATGAGACTCCTACAAATCTATTTTAAGAAGAATATAAGGGAAACATAAAGAAGCATTAAAAGATAATTTCAGCCATTGAAACAAAATTTCTTCAAGAGTGGTAAAAACACAAAGGAGGAGAATAAGAAGGGAAATTGCTTTCAATGTGGGGCATTTTAAGAAACAATACAAAATATGGCTGGCATGGGTAGATGAGGAAAAGATAAGGAAGATCACTGAAGCTAATATGCATTCAACCAATGACCTAAAACAATTTATATACAACCACTACATCTCAAAAATATGGTGTTTCAAAGTGTTGGTACATAGACTCAGGAGGAAATTAACATATGAAACTCGAGAAAGATTAATTTGTGTCATATAAAAAAGTAATTACCAAAGTAAAGATTGTTAATGTTGGAGATGAAAATAAGCATGAAATGATGGGAGTTAATAATATGTCATTGAATATATCCGTTGTTGCACATAAATGACTCCAATATGTATGATATGTCCATGCTTTATTAAAAGGCCTATTGTCAGTAACTAAGATTAATGATGTTGGAATATTGATATAGTTTGAAAACAAGGTATGTGTTCTAAAGGATGTGGAAGGAACTATAAATGGAAATGTTGTGTGCAACAGTACTAAAAGAGGCATTAGAAATAAAAAATGATACAAAAAACAAATTTAGCCCTTTGGCATCACAGATTTGAACATGTAAATATACATTAGTTTGAAGCAATAAATGAGTAACTTGTAAAAGATTTGAATTTACATCCATTAGTTCAGATATGAATGTGTTAAAGTTTTTCTTTAAGCAAGCAACATATATTCCCTTTCCTAAACAAAGGAGCTATAAGAGGTGGGGATCAAATTGACCTATACACTCAAACATTTTTTGATTAATGATAACACTAACATAGAAAGGAGAATGACATTTATCTATTTTATTACCTTTTTAATGATTTCTCAAGAATGGCACTTGTTTATTTTATTAAAAAATAGGTTAAAAGCATTAGAAATGTTAAACATTTTCAAAGACTTTAGTGAGAAGTAGTTGAAAATACTTAGATGTGATAATGGGTTTGAATATACCTCCAATTCTTTCAAAGCATTTTATGCAAATGAACGGATCAAATTAGAGTACACTGTTCCCTATTTACCATAACTAGAAAGAAGGAATAGCTATGTTGTTAAAAGTGTCAGATGAATACTTAAGAGTAGTGGGTTATTTAATGTTTTTTAAATGCTGAAACAATTTATACATCTACATACCTCCTATATATAGTCTACTTAGCCAAGGTTATTCCATAGGCCGACCTATCTAAGAACATAGAGAAATGTAACAAGTAAATAAAAGAGGTATGTAAGCCACAAGTTGGCCACACATATCCCTAGACACACCAATGGTTAAGGGCATAACAAGCCCTTCCCATTCAAAACAATGTTGTCCTAAATGTTGTGGTAATTCTGGATGCTGCTACATAAATGCATCATCTTCCCAAGTGGCATCTTCACATGGCAGATTCTTCCATTTAATTAGGTATTCTATAATTGCTCTAGAATGCAGTTGCTTGGTGCGCCACTAAAGGATCACCTTAGGATCAAGAATAAATTTACCTATCTCATCCAATTGTGGTAATTATATTTGAATGGTAACTCTATGCCCAATGACTTTCTTCAGGCATGATACATGAAATACTGGATGTATGCGAGTGGATGAAGGAAAATCTAACTTGTAGGCCATACTACCAATTTTTTGTAAGATCTGATAAGGCCCATAATACTTAATGGATAGCTTGTTATACTTAAGGTATTACATTGTTACGAGTTAGTTTTAGTGTATATGTATACATTATGATCATGTTTATTCATTATTTGAGTTATATTTTATGATGTATGTATATCATGATGTTATGATATAACTACCTGCTTATTTTGAGTTTGATGCAAGAGAACTTGTCCATCAGATCATGACAAAGGGAAAGCATCATTAGAGAGGGTGATGTAGATGGAGATGTCAGTGGATGATAGAGAAACTATCTAGAACCTTTCACACACCACAATAACTAGCACATATTAGATGCATAGTAAATGGTTAGCATAATTTATTTTGATATCATTTGCATTAGATAGTTAAACATGGTTGTTATCATAGTGTAATGGTTTTGTAGAATTTGTCTTGCATGATGAGTTATGTGTGATAGCTCATATTTATGCTTAGATAAATTAATCTTGTGTGAATGCATTTTGTCATGCTAACATGTTCATGACTATTAACATTTTTAAAATTTTAAATTTGGATGACTAGTGTTTGGTACTACCAAATTTAGACCAACTAGCATGTCTTAAAAATCTTAAGGATATAATCTAGTAATCATAATGATATTCATAAATATCACTATCGAGCTTAATGACTTAATATAGATAATTATCATTACTAAAATTGTATTATAAATTATTAAGTGTGTTGTAATTAGTTATTGAATTTAGAAAAATATATAAAAATAAGAAAAGTTTCATAAAGGGAATAAAATGAATAAAAATAAAAAAAAGGAATGTTGTTAAAAATAAATAAAAATAAAAAGAGATTAATTTTTAAAAAAAGAAGACATCAAAACTCTTAAAGGAAG